>BQNB010001646.1:4451-39451 GCA_026074375.1 Tanacetum coccineum | reverse complement strand
ATACGTTAAGAGACGCTAACAAAGCTTTTCGATATTCTACAGTTGTTCCAATATCCGGATTCCCTTACAAGTTAGGATAGCGGACGAATATAAGTGAATTATTGATGTTCTCTTGTAAAGTAAGCAATCAATAATTTTAGGTATTTCCTGTCAAATCCCAGTACCTAGATCACATCGGATTTCCAGTTTGCACATGTTTGATTCTTATTGAATCTCGCAAGTCACCTACCGCAGAGCTGTTTGAAGTTGACTCTAGAAGGATTTCCATTAGTCATTGTGAAGTACTAATGAGTATCACTCTTATGTTCTGGCAAAATCACAAGGATAATGCGTAGGACTCTTGTTAACATCTTGTGAACTTAATTTGTGTCCAACAAGTGTTTTTTTCCTTTATGTGTCCTAATGAGATTTATAATTGATCTCTTTGGCTCTAGATTCGATTAGTGCGCTTTGGTTTTAGTACTCGGAGGCTGGAATAGATTGCCACCTATTCAATATTAACATTCTCGAAGTGAGAAGTCAATAGAGGCCGTGTTAATCTCCGTGACAAATTAGACACGATTCTTATGAGAAAAACTTAAATGGCTGGGAAGGGTTGTGTAGTGCATCACTGGGTACATGATGTCTTTCTTTAATAAAAGAATTCTTCTTTGTGAAGACCAATAACATATGTATTGACCCGATGTCTGCCTAAAGTTGTATGGAAGGCTTCTTTCTTTTCACCCTTTATCGTTACATTTCTTTTTCATTCTTAAACCCCTTCGATGTTTACCAAGACATCATTACTATCATCATGTTGTGATTGTTTCGATGATAACTCGTGTCTTTAGTTAACATTATTCCCTTTACACATTCTTCTCCAAATCTTACCTAAGGACTGCTATTTCTAACTATGAAGTGTCCTTGGATAGATCCCTTCGGTTCTGGTTGCATCATAGGACGATACCTAACCTTAAACACCTTATGACTTCAGAATCGCCGTGAATTATTTAGTTGTTGGATATTTTATCGTAACCAAAAAACTATTTGAAAAAAATCAATCAACGTGTTTGATAGAATTATCAAAAATGTTTGACACTTTGAGAGTTTCTTCTTTTGAAATACTCACCCTTCACACGTGCATCGATATTCGAAAATGTTTCACACATGTGGGTAGAAGTGGAAAAGTACTTTGAGTCTTTTTGGATCACTCATTATTTTTTTAATCGCATTTTATGCACATTTCTCCTTTTATTTTAAATACTAAGTCGCTTAGTTTTTGAAATATCAAGTGCTTAAAATTTGTCATGAAAAGTCCATGGAGAGGAAATGGTACGTAAAGATGCATGAATCATTGGAAATTATTTATTGAAGCACCCCCCTCAATTTTACGTATGTTTGACATCACTAAAATGATACCAATTTGTAAAAGAGTTATAAAATTCAGTTGGAGATAGTGTTGAGCACACAATTTTAAAATTTTATGAATAATCTTTCGAGAATACTAAAAATTTGTGCTAAACACTGAATTCTTATAGAACATAGTTACAAATCAAAAAAATTATGGTATCAGTCGCCAAGGGAGGACTTGATACTGTTTGTGGTTTTAAAAACAAATTTTGTTTGAAATTTTTAAGGTTTCGTAACATTTTATAGCTTTCAGAAATTTTTAAAATTTCATTTTTTTTTTCATTTTTAGTGTTAAATTTATGTTTTTATAGCTTAAAAGTGTTTACTTTTAATCCCATTTAATCATGCGCTGACATTATATAAACAATAAGTTCATATTCATAAAAAGAAATACTTACTTGAGTTGAGAGTAGAGAGCGTCATGAAACACCGGTGGAACTTTGATCTTCTACTCAATCCTCTCACACGACGATGGAATATTTTTTGTGTATTATGGGGTGGAACTAATCCCCTATTTATAGTGAGAGATTAAGATAGGGATCAACTCCATATTAGGCAAAGATTATGATGCATAATATAATCTTTATTTAGTCAATTCTCCCATCAAGATTTAGGAGCCACGTTATGGTAATTAATTAATTATTACCTATGTAAATCAACCTATATTATGTACAATGATATTAGACGTAAATAGATTAAGGCCACATTATGAAATATGCTAGCATTCTCCCACTTGACCTTATTCTATTTACACTTTGTACAACATTAAATTGGCCAAGTTGATTTCATAACTTCATCACAATCATATAGAATCACTAACGCAAACTAACATAGTCACTAGCATCGCTATTGACGCGAGACCCCTACTAATTATACCATTAGCTTTTCTACATGATCATGATCATAATCCATAATGTATATGAACGGAAAATACAAAAATGGTAAGAAAATAAATCTATTCAAAATGATCCACCATAAGTTGTTTGCTCATAAGATCTCATAATCTGCACAATAATGAGAATAGCAAACCTTTAACATAATTTGAAGAACACAAGTAGGATCCTTTATTGTAAGGTTATCAAATAATCTCATACCGGTAATTATACTCAAATAAGAGCTTGGGTGATAAACCTATCATAAGTAACATAATACATTAAGTCAGTGTATCAATATACTTGATGACAATGTTCTTCAACCTTCTCTCAACCTTTAACATACTTGGTGTTGAGATATAAAATACTGACATTTGTGTTATTAAGAAAATTATCAATAACACCTTAAATAGATATAGTCAAAACACAAAAATGCATCGTGATAGTCCTTACAATAAACAAAGTAGAATGTAAGTAACAAAGTAATTTATGGTTATTCTCCTTTGAAATAATTAACACAAGTCTAAATTTAAAAACTTATCTTATGACTCCACAAACTTGACTTTAACAATATATACAATTGATGGGGAGTAAAATTATTTATCAAGAAGTTTAAATATTAGAAGGTGTTTAGAACGGTCATAATGGTTTTTTAGACCCATAGTACACATTATGATGTCTATGATGTTATGACATCTTTTAGATCTTAAGTGATTGAAACAACCTTCATAAAAACTTAGTTTAGTCATTCATTGTTGTAGAATTATCTTAGAACATAATACAATGATGACTAATTTGCTCCCACTGATCTTAAGATATATATGTCAATCAATTTAATAATACATATAACCATATAATTTTCATATACTATTTCAAACAACCATAATATAGACATCGTATTGATTGTTTTATGTTTATATCTCATTTAATACTTGCCTCTAACCTACTTTATAGTTAGATATCTTTTGCAAGTTATAGTTGAGGAATATAACAATAAAGTCCATAATATAGTTCTTAAACATGATGAACTATTAAAGTAATGACTTATGAACATATTTTTTTTTATTTTTTATAATAAAATAAAAATGTTTTATTATAAAGACAATCCTTTTATTGCAACATTATGTGACAAGATATAATAATATCATTTGATGTTTCTTTTGGGTTTACATTAGTAGACCAGCTTGCGTTATAATGAGTTATGAGTACTTAGACAACCCGCAAGTTAACTAACATCAATTGAATAAAATAAATTAACCTATAATTAATAACGTTACGCCAATAAGTTAAATTGTCACAAATAATTGTATTGTTAAAAGAAAATAGGAATTACAAAACGGCTAATCATTTAAAACATTATGATATTATTAATATATATGGTGATCTATCGTCATGAGATGAAATGACTACTTCAAGTTCTTAAATACTTTTGTATGTACCTTGAAAGTAGAACCATTTATTAATTCTCTTAAACCACATACTCCCACTGATTTTGCCATTACTTATAGCATGTAAGGAGATTTATAAACTAATGGTCAATGATTCATTATCTTTAAATAGGACAATAGTTTAATAGGATTAGAAATTAATAACCCTTAAACTAGTTACTTTGTTAGTCCCAACTAATTAACCGTAAATAAAGATATTGGATATTTGCGTCATGTTATTAGGGGTTTCTTTAAATGTCTTGGTTCATAGGTAATGTTTGATACTAAATCACAGTCCATACATTGTACCATGTTCATAAAGGTACAATCGCCTTTATGTAATACCATTTAATTGAGTTGGTTAAGGCTTACATAAGTGATTTTACAACTTCATTTCCCTCGTATAAGATATATAGATTGGGGCAATTACTAGAACGTGCTCATCATAATACACCTTCACCCCCTAATTGACCTAATAGTTTATGTTAATGGTTTAT
The DNA here is from genome assembly GCA_026074375.1 of Tanacetum coccineum. Classification (NCBI taxonomy): domain Eukaryota; kingdom Viridiplantae; phylum Streptophyta; class Magnoliopsida; order Asterales; family Asteraceae; genus Tanacetum; species Tanacetum coccineum. Next base: position 35,266 of record BQNB010001646.1, on the reverse strand, counting down.
TTACCTTTTATAAAACTCGGTCTTAATACATAAGAGATTCTCATCAAGTACACTCTATGATCATCAATATTAACAAGACAAATAAAAGTTATTATTTTCAATGTCATTTATAAAAATGTACACATCTTTATAAGAGAGTTTTTTACTTGTTAATATAATTGAAAATAAAAAAAATAATAGAAAAAACTTCTTTAAGAATGTCACTAATTTCAAAAGTATACAATAATATTTTTTTCAGTTGCACAATGTTACATTTTTAGCATATTCATTAATTATGAATAAAAGAATAATTGCTATATGAATTTATGAAGGTTTTAAACTAATGAACCACAAACAAATAATATAAGAATGAATATTTTTAAACTCAAACACTTGAATTTGAAATAATAAATTAAGTGCCAAAATTTAGCATTAACAAATAAGGTTATCGAATAAAATTATGAAACCAAATTCTCAATTTAAAATAAAATTATTTTGGTTTCAACAAAGAACTTATTCTCACTAGTGATTTATAATCTTCTGAATAGCAAGTCATTAGAATCCTTCTTATTCACTTAACACATGCTTTTAACATTTGTGAAAAATCTCTTGAACAAACTTTTGAACATAAACATTTTCTAAAACATTGTTTCTTTATAGAAATATTTTAAGATCATAAGATGTGTCTTTACTTAATTAGTCTACACATATAGAGAAACTTTGATTTTCTTAATAAAGTTCTTTTTATTCAATAATTAAATAAGTTGATGGTCATAATGTAAGCTATAAAGATTATAGATCTCATCTTTATGCACAGTGATAATCATAATTGTTTCTTTCATATTTTTCCTTTTACTTATTAGTACAGTTGATGTAAAAATGTCAACAAACTTAATAAGGAAAATTATCATGATAAAATATATAAGAGATTACCTTGTTCATTTAATTTCAAGATCACGTAAAAGCTTACAAACACCATAAAAATGTCGACCTTAATGATGAGAAAATTATTTGAAAGTGTACTTTCACGTGTCATTATTGAGTTCATAAAATTAAACTTTATCATAATGCAATTTAATCTTTCTTTAATTCTTATTAATCCTCGTTAATCAGTTATTTTATCTGACCGTATGAAGTATGAGATAACCGTATCATAATGCATGTTGAAATTTATAACCATATAATACATTATTCCGCCCCCATTTTTTTAATAATGTTTTTAACCATTAATGGTTATAAGAAACTTATAGTGGTTATCTAAGCAAATGACTTGTACATATGTACATAAGGGACTATTCCAAATGAGAACTATATCAATTTATTAACATAAAAGTATAAATAACCATAAGGCAAATGTTAGTTATTGAAATCTAACCACACAAGTAGATTTACAAAATAAGTTTGATGAAATTGTTAACTTCACGTTAATTCTATTAACAACCCATTAATAACTTCTACATTTAATTATGTAAAATCAATCAACAAAATACATCACCTTTGGGCAGAAGTATTTGCTAACTAATTATTTAAGTTGCATATATCAAATTATTAACATAAAAGTATAACTAACCATAAGGCAAAAGTTAGAAATCGGAATCCAACCACACCATAAAATTAGATTCATTATAAAATTAAACTTTATCATAATGCAATTCGATCTTTCTTTAATTCTCATTAATCCTCGTTGATCGGTTATTTTATCTGACCGTATGAGGTATGAGATGACCGTATCATAATGCATGTTGAACTTTATGACCATATAATACATTATTCCACCCCCTTTTTTTAATCATGTTTTTAACCTTTAATGGTTATAAGAAACTTATAGTGGTTATCTTAGCAAAAGCCTTGTACATATGTACATAAGAGACTATTCAAAATAAACATAAAAGTATAACTAACCATAAGACAAATGTTAGTTATTGAAATCTAACCACACCATAAAATTAGATTCACAAAAGAAGTTTGATGAAATTGTTAACTTCTCGTTGGTTCCATTAACAACCCATTAATAACTTCTACATTTAATTATGCAAAATCAATCAACAAAATACATCACCTTTGGGCAGAAGTATTTGCTAACTAATTATTTAATTTGCATATATCAAATTATTAACATAAAAGTATAACTAACCATAAGGCAAAAGTTAGTTATCGGAATCTAACCACACCATAAAATTAATCATAAAAGAAGTTTGATGAAATTGTTAACTTCTCGTTGGTTCCATTAACAACACACTAATAACTTCTTTATTAAATTAGGCAAACTTAATTAACAAATAATCACCTTTTGGCAGAAATATTAGTTAACTAAGTATATAATTTGCAAATACTATTTAATGATTAAGATTATCGTCATCCTTTGGGCTTAACACATAACCTAAACTTATCAAAACGTAAGTAATTACAACTTTCATTCACTTAAATGTTTTGATTAATTGCATCTTTTGGGCCTACAACCAATCTTAACAATTAATTAGTCATAATACATGTAAACAAAATAATGAAAACATGTATACCCTATTCAATTAAACATTATGGATGAATACACTCTTGTTAATTCTAATCAAGAAAAACTGTTTCTTTCCTTTGAACATAAATGTTCAAATTAGTTTTATTTATTTATGAGTTATAATGTGATCAAAACTAATGTCACAAACTCAAAATAGTGATAGACTATAGCATAATTACATACAAATGTAGATGCAACTATAATTATCACTGTTTTAGAATTGAAACATATATTATTATATATGTGAGATCGCAGTAAAACATGAACATGTAACTTAATATGACTTTAATTTATATAATTATTTTGATTAAGTGCTTTCCGTTGGGCCAACACTAACTTCGACAATTATGTAGTTATAAGTAGGGGTGAGCATACCGGACCGGACCGGAAGACAGGACCGAACCGGACCGACCGGACCGGACTGAAGGTATTTCGGTCTGGTCAAGACATGTTAAAATATATATTACAAACATGTCACATAATGTCCTTTACTAATTAAATCATTATGAAAGAAAAACACTACAAAACTCATTGTTCAAAACTTATAAACAAGTTAGCAGTCATGTAATGTTTCTTTCTGAAACATACTGTAGAATACTCTCGATCAAATTGTCCAAAAATTATGACAAGGTTGAGATTCTTTGTTTTGAACCAAACGTGATGGTCAAATGTATTACATCCATAAGAAAACTTAAGCCAATTCATAAAATTTAATATTAGCTTAAAGTGTAACAAAATAAGTGTCGCATCTCTTAATAAAAGTTTGTATGACATGTATTATATAAAATTATTTTAGATTGTACTAACATTATTTAAATCAGAATAATCATGCCATGTATTTAACATGTATTATAACGAAAATCACATGAAGGAAAATAGTATGGGTCCAAAATTAAAAAATTCAAAAGATTAGACTGCTACATCATATGATTTGATAATAACATCTATAACACATACATGATTGATAAAATAATTAGGTCTTATCATAAACATATATATACATCAGATCTCATACTAAACAAACCAATAATAAGTAAACATAATTAATATAATACTCGTAGTTCCTTTAACTTTTATAAGTTACCAAGAGTTAGTTACATCACATAAGCCTTATAAAGAAATCAATCAAACATTAAGATATACAGTATTAATTTATTGGTTTGTCCTTATCAAAAAAGATTATGCAAAGGATTAAAAGAAATATTCAATTGATGCGCATAACATGATTCAGACGTGTTCGCTCTGATACCACATGTTTACTTTTAATCCCATTTAATCATGCGCAGACATTATATAAACAATAAGTTAATAATCATAAAAAGAAATACTTACTTGAGTTGAGAGTAGAGAGCTTCATGAAACACCAGTGGAACTTTGATCTTCTACTCAATCTTCTCACAAGATGATGGAATATTTTTTGTGTATTATGGGGTGTAACTAATCCCCTATTTATAGTGAGAGATTGAGACGAGGATCAACTCCATATTAGGCAAAGATTATGCTGCATAATATAATCTTTATTTAGTCAAATCTTTCATCAACATTTAGGAGCCACATTATGGTAATTAATTAATTATTACATATGTAAATCAACCTATATTGTGTACAATGATATTAGACTTAAATAGATTAAGGCCACATTATGAAATATGCTAACAAAAAGTGTTTTTAGAATAAGTGTTAATAAAAAAGCTAGGAACTTTTATGTTATTTTAGCTTATTTTTCTTTTATTTTTGCACGAAACCCCTTATCAAAAGCAAGATCAAAATCATTTTTAAAGTGTGCATGGTTAATCATGTTTGCATTTTTATGAAAGATTTATGTGTCTACAACAAGTTTACATAATAATCTTGGATCAAAACACAAAAAAGTGGTTATTAGAATGATTCTTGAAGACGTGTACGGGTCGTGGTTTCGAAAAGTGTGGTTTCGTAAGTTGAGGTTTTCATAAAAGTGGTTTGCCATAGTTTCGTAACAGATTAGCTTACAGAAAAACATTTTTGAAAAAGTTGATGATTTTGGTTTCGTAAAAGATATTGAGTGGGTTTCGTAAATTTTGCATAATAATAAAAGAGGGTTTCGTAAAAGTGTGAAATAGGTATAAAGTCATCTCAGTAATGATATATGCTTGTGTGCAACAATTTTTTTTAGAAAGACAACATTTTATAGAGAAAAAAAGATACAAAACAAGGCGCCTCACCTCAATTAAACAAGACACTTAAGAGAGGATGAGACAAAAAAAACAAAAAAACTATACAACATACTGAGCTCTAAGCATTTAACTAACACTAACACGCATACAAATAACAGAAAACATATTTTGACAACTAATAACCCACATGAGAATAGTGTGCTAGCTAAGTTGGTAAAAGCATGATCATTTGAGAAGAAAGATCCCGTGCTTGAATCTGTTTCGTGTCATTTTTTTACGCTTTCGTAAAAAAAAGTTTCAGATTTTCCGACGTGTATGCTTTCGTACAATAGGATTCATAGTCTTAAGAGGTTTCGTACAAGGGTAAAATATTATACTATGTGTCATGAGGATTAAAAGATCAAGTAGCTCAGTTAGATAACACATAGCATTTCTACTTAATTGACCCAAGTTCGAATCTTTGTAACAATTTTTATTTAATTATCTCTTTTTATCCTTTTTAAACTATATAAACACTTAACGACCGATAGATTAGTTTTGTTACTTCACTACCGTTAACTAAGTCACCTTATAATCCTTTAACGTCATCAACATTTCACCTTTAATCCTTAGTTAACAATCATTCAAACAAAGGTTATTAAGAACGTTATCAAACAACACCAAATCAAAACCACAACATAATCTTATATTCTTAAGATCCATAATCCTTTCACAACAAATCATATAAAATGGAAACAAAAGACACAGTTTCTTCGTGTTCAGTTTCAAAAGAGTAAGAGATCCAACGACTTCAACAGAATACACAACTCTCAAAAAGAGGTTGCATGAGCGGTCTTACATCACTTCAGTCACACTTCATGTCTCTCTCAGATGATTTAAAAGACTTTGGTGGAGTGCCTACACTCAAAAGAACATTCTCCTAAGACATGGATTTACTATAAAAGCATCTTACCAAAGAAATACTTCATCAGATTGATTGCAATACTGCTTTGATAAAACTCACAAATTACTTTTTGCTTTGGATTTTAAATAATCATAAACCCATGTTTTGAAAAAAATTACAAACCTTCCAATTCAGGGAAATTAAATTCAGAGAGAATTCAAGAAAAAAAAACTATATTGGCATTGGGAAATAATTTACCTATGGTCAAAAGATTAACGGGGGGATTAATCTGGTTGGGGACAGAGGATTGTCATTTGGGGGAAAAATATTATGAATCGAAAAATACAAAATTTCTTCCAATCAACAAAGAGATTTTTTAGGAAAAAAACTCTGACTGAAAAGGGGGAAACAAAACTACTGGCTGACCAATGGGGAATGTTCATGTTTCAAAATTACCGTTCAAGGGCCATTTGAAAAAAAAAGTTGAGTTCAGGGTCGTCATGGAAAAAAAAAAAAACACTTGGCTTTTTGGAAAACAAATAAACAAAGTAATTCCAAACGTAAACTGCAAATCAACAAAATTAAAAAGCAAAAAAAAGGGAAGAGTAGCTAGGATTTATGGGAAAAACAAAAAAAAAATTGTGCAAGCAAATAAAAAAAATACATAAAAATGTTCAAAAAAAGCAAAAGGAGAGGATGCATGGCCCATTTATTTTTAGTTCTCTTCATTCAACACCTTTCAAGTTTCTTTTTTCTGGAAAAAAAAAAAGATTAAAAAAGCACTCGTTGAAATTTGTCCTTAGGGATTTCAAAAAACGGGATTTTAATGGTTCCACCCCCACTCTTTGTGTCAAGCTTGGGATGGAAACTTTTACCAAGTACGATGCTTATCTTCAAACGTAGGGAAAATCACTTACAACAAGCTAAACTTGGGGGGACCAAAAAAGGGGGGGGGGGGGGGGGAACAAAAATTTTTTAAGAAAGATGGGAAATCCATTGGGCTTTTTGACTTTTTTGGGTGGTCAAAAACAAAAAATAAGGTTTTCAGCAATTTCATCCGATTCAAGGTTTCTTGGGGATTTGGACAAAGACAAATTTCAAGAAGATGGATCCATGGCTGCCTTTTGGGTGGTCAACAAACAGTTTCAGCAATTCATCGATTCACAGTTTACTTTGGATTATGACAGTCAAATGATAGACAAGTACTTTGCTAAATACACTGGAATCAAAGTTAAACAATTTAGAGAAACATTACTTCAACGCATGAGTAATGTAAAGAAGTCCGTTGCTGAAAGAAGACGTCACAAAAGACTGTATGAGAGAAGGATGAATAAAAGACAGCTACAGAAGCAAGAGAGTAAGACTGATTTGGAAAAATCATTGGATGCTGATTTGGTTGTCACGAAAAGTAGTGGGACAGAATCTGGAAAGTAGGATACAAACAGTAGATCAGGGAATGATGCAAATGTTGATAATGCAAATATCAAACTCGTATATGTCGAAGAGCCAATGGCTAAGGTACAATTGACTGCTGAATGTAATGTAACTGCTAGCATACTGAGCAACCTGGAATCATTAATGAATGTAGGGTTGACCAGTATACTGAAAAATGTCAAGTTAAAAGTCCTATGCTTGATTCATCACTTGATAACAAGATAACCGAATTTTTAAAACTAATCTCTCGAGTATGAAAATATTTGTCTCAAAAAGACCGTTGCCTAATTTTAAAAAGATTTTTCAAGAATAGAAGCACATTGTATTGCTCTTGAACTTAAATATCAAAATCAATCTGTAAAATCTGGGTAACATGGTTAATTTTTGAAAGAAAAAAGTAATGAAGCCAAGATTAAACATGACATAGATAAAATTAAAACAATAAACATTGAACTGGAACATAGTGTGGCTAAATTACTTACAGAAAATGAACATTTACATAAGGAAAATGAGCATTTGAAACAGACTTACAAAGATCTTTATGATTCTATCAAAAGGACACGAGTTCAGACTAGAGACCAAAGTGCTTCTCTAATTGATCAAATGAACAAAAAATCTACTGAAAATGTTGATTTGAAAGCTCAGCTTTAAGAGAAGGTTTTTGCAATTGCTGCTTTGAAAATGAATTAAGAAAGTTAAAAGGAAATAGTGTGAATACTAAGTCTGCAAAACCATCCGTCTTGGAGAAACCGATTTTACAACCACTCAGAAAACAACCAATTATGAGACAACCGACTGAGTTTAAATCTGAAAGACCTCAAATTTCAAAATCACGGTTTGCCTTCCAAGTTGATGTGAAAAAAGATTTGTCAAAACCAGTCACTCAACATTATTTGCCTAAAGGATAAGGAATCTGCTTTTTCAAAACCTGATCACGTGATTGCATCTATCAAATCTAGGAATAGTTCTAAGAACATGCCAAGATTTAGTTCAAATGACATACTTCATAATCACTATCTAGATGAAGCACATAAGTCGAAGTATTCAATCCATCCGGGTTTAGGAACGTTATGTTTAGAAAACAGAAGTTGGTTACCATGCTTTGGTGACTTAAGAGCTTTGATTATGCATGAGTCACATAAGTCGAAGTATTCAATCCATCCGGGTTCTAACAAGATGTACCAGGATTTGAAGAAATTGTATTGGTGGCCCAACATGAAAGCAGATATTGCCGCCTACGTCAGCAAGTGTTTGACATGCTCGAGGTTCAAAGCTGAACACCAAAAACCATCTGGTTTGTTGGTACAACATGAGATACCCCAATGAAAATGGGAGAAAATCACTATGGATTTTATCACGAAGCTACCTAAGACGTCAAGTGGTTATGATACCATTTGGGTGATTGTTGATCCTCTTACCAAGTTTGCTCACTTTCTGCCAATGAAGGAAACGGATTCGATAGATAGATTAACGAGACTTTACTTGAAATAAGTGGTCTCAAGGCACGGAGTGCCAGTCTCTATCATATCTGACCATGATAGCAGATTTACATTGCATTTCTTGCAGTCTCTCCAGAAGGCTTTGTGTACTCGTTTAGATATGAGTACTGTTTACCATCCGCAGACCGATGGTCAAAGCGAAAGAACCATTCAAACTCTTGAAGATATGTTACACGCTTACGTAATAGATTTTGTAAAGGGTTGGGATAAGCATTTACCGCTAAGAGAGTTCTTATACAACAACAATTATCATACTAGCGACAAGGCTGCACCATTTGAACCACTATATGGTCGCAAGTCTCGATCACCTGTTTGCTGGGCCTAGGTCGGAGATGTTCAGCTCACTGGCCTATAAATCGTTCATGAAACTAACAAGAAGATCGTACAAATTAAAAGCAGAATTCAAGCCGTACATGATCGTCAGAAGAGTTACGTCGATGTGAGGCGTAAGCCTTTAGAATTCCAGGTTGGAGACAAGGTCATGTTGAAGGCTTCACCTTGGAAAGGGGTTATTCGTTTTGGCAAACGGGGGAAGTTGAACCCAAGGTACATTGGACCTTTCAAGGTATTAGCAAAAGTAGGAACCGTTGCTTATAAACTCGAACTTCCTCGACAATTAAGCAGGGTTCATAGCACGTTTCACATGTCTAATCTGAAGAAGTGCTTGTCCGACGAATCGCTCAAAATTACGTTGGATGAGATCCACATTGATGAAAAGTTACATTTCGTTGAAGAACCAGTGGAAATATGGACCCGAGAGGTCAAGCGGTTGAAGAAAAGCCGTATTTCTATCATCAAGGTTTGATGGAACTCTAGGAGAGGCCCAAATTTTACGTGGGAACGTGAGGATCAATTTCAGAAAAAGTATTTGCACATGTTCGTGAACCCCGCACCTTCGTCAAAAGCAACGAATTGAGCTTTGGGGACAAAGCTCTTTTAACGGAGGAAGACTGTGACAATACATAATTTCAGGTCATTTTATGTCCATAAACTCAAATTTATTTATTTTGAGCTTTTACGCATTTATTTTTAATTTCGACCATTAAGTTAAATCGCGTAAACCAAAAGTCAACAATTAACGTAAACTGACATTAAACAAATAAAAGTTTACGTCAAACAAGTGTTATATAATTATTACGAAGATAATTTATAACTTTTCATATTTTATTTTTATACGTTACGTAAAATGTTTACGTTTTACGTTTTGAGTTTTCATGCATGCATGTAAACTATACCACCTTTACCAATACCCATAACACTTATACACTATCAAAATAATTATTTCTCTCTCCCATCTAACTTATATAAACCGGCCTTAGGTGTATTTCTTACACAATATCCCATGTGCTAAGTTGAAGCTTATTTTCAAAGTCTCTTACAAGTTCTAGCTACCACTTACACAAAACCACTCCCCCCCATGACAATAACTTACAAGACCACTCCCCTTTCCTAATTAACATGGATTTGATATTAGTTTGTCCCCTAGATATTTTGATTATAAAAGGAACATAACTACAAGTCTTTCTCACACACTTAACACTTGTAAAAATCTCACAATCTCTCTTGTTTCCTTTCAAAACCCACGACACACAAAACAAGCCATAAAAATTTTATAGTTTCCATTTTATTGATATTACAAGTATACAAGGATGATCAAAGGTATTATCTAAGATGTTTCTAGTTGATTTCTAAGTTAGGGTTTCTACTTTAAGCAAGGGTTTTCAAGATTTAAGTTAGGGTTTTATAAATCAAGATTTGGGTTTTTGATAAGGTTTTTGGGTTAAAATCAAAGACAAGGGTTTCTTTTGATCATAATCTTTGTAAGCATTCTACATTTACTCTTGTGAATTTCATACATATTGATTATGTTCTTACATATTTCTATACTTTCATAATGTATTTATATACATGAACATCATGATTATTAAGTTATATCACCAACTACTAATCTTTTATAAATATTTGCAATAAAATCAAGAACACTACACACTTATGATTATTAATCAAGCTGTGAAGTTTAATATTTATAAACTAGCTTATTTAGTTTACAAGTTATTTCATATAATTATTTATTGTGTCGAGAAGTGTTGGATGAGATTATGTTAGTTTGGATGTGTTGATTATGAATGTGGATGAAGTGGATAGGTTAGAAGGTTTTTTTTGTGTAAAAATAAGGTTAAAATTAGGTTTTAAAGGTATATACCCCCCCAATAGTCAGTTCAAAACAAAAAGTTAGGGAATTTTTAACACGTTAAAACCTTAAAAATATGTTAGTTCATCTTAATACGATTTTGTGCATATAAAGAACGCGAAAAACAGACTTAATACAAAGAAGTTAAAACCAAAACATGATTTGAAACAATACCAACAAAAACAGTTTTCGGCAAAATCTGGCAGAAATATAATCCGTGATTTTAACCATTTTCGGGTTCTAACCGGCTTAAGTATAAAACTAGAATGTTGTCCAGAATGAGTTTTCAGTATAAAAACGCAAGTTTTGAGGCCTAAAAGTGTAACACGGAGTAGTAAAACTTAATCAAACTTGGACTATTTTTCGGAAAGTGTTATAAAAATTTCTGCATACTTTTATCAAATGTAAGTTCCTGACATGAATAGTAAAATTATGTTTTCGAACGTTTTCAATACGTTTGGACTATAAAAACCTTAGGAAATATTTAGCATCACTTATATAATATTTATACGCGTTTTAAAACTTTATAAATATTATTTTATGAATTAACTAGACTATATATATATTGTCGTGGTAAAAATATTAAAAATGGTAAGCTTAACGAAAACATTATTTTGATTTATAAGCTATGTCTAAAACTATTAAGTGGTGATATAACAAGATAAAATATAGTGCATTGTTCTATATTTTCATGCGTATTCTAAAGCGACCTATAATTAAATAGGTTGCATACCGATCCTTTGCGACCACATTCATAATTGATTTATCTAGAAATCAATTCCATCACTTGAGGTGAGTTCATAGCCCCACGTTAACTGTTTAACAACACTTTACAAATCTCGGGGTGAGATACATGCACTGTTTTACATTTGGACGCAAGTACTCTTTTAAACATGTTACGAGTTGCCTAAGTAGCGATAACCCATTAGGCCTAATATCATGAAGTGTTAATTGCTTAGAGTAAGCGTGTGTGTTATGAATAGATCTATTTGGGATTGACATCCTCTTTCGGGTAAGTCATGCTTACTAGCTTTGGACGACCGATCTAACGAACGTATACCATATTGAAATATTGGATGTTGCGGGTTGAACATCTACACGGGCATATTAGTGCATAAATATGCACACATACATAGTTGTAGCTTCAGTGTCATGAGCTTAGGGCAATCGTAATTACATTTTATGATTTTTTATGTGTTACATTATTTCACACATTGAACTCTTGCGGTCGTATATTTATACTTACATAAACCTATGAATTCACCAACTTTATGTTGACATTTTAAAGCATGTTTTTCTCAGGTCCATAACTGCAGGCTACTTGGTTAGCATTTTGGGAGCATCATATTTGAGTCATATGGTGCTGTCTCACATCACGAAAGATTTACTGCATTACTTTTAAACATTTGGTTATGTATTAAAATCTTTACGCTTTCATATTGGTGAACTCTTAAAGCATGGTACTTTTGTACAAACTTTGAATTTAAATCAAACGTTATCTTTCAAACGACTCATATAGAGGTCGCTCTTTATCTATCTTGTGCTTGTGTATTATGAAGTAATGCCCGCGGTTACCATTCCGTTGCAACATATTTTAGGGGTGTTGCAGTAGTAATAAATGTAGAGAACAATAATTTTATGACGGAGGAAGTATTTTTGTGTACTGACTGCATTCCTCAACCTTGTATGCCATTATTGAATTCTTCAAGAAATATTAAATACCCACGTGAAGCATGTGTTAACTCATCTTGGGGTTCGATCAAGTATCTTTGGACACACATATCTTGTAACGGGTTACACAACTTATAAGACTTTGTATCTATATGGTGAACCGCTTCCACCCGTCGTCGTTATAGGTCTTTGACTATCTTTGCCAAAACTTTTAGCGACGACTCTACACCGATGACGTTTTGGCGACTACATTTCATCGCCGAAACCTTCGGGACCACATTTTGGACTTTTTTACGACGACTTTGTGTTGTCGCTAAGGGCGCAAACGTTGTACTGCTATATCACCATGGAAACCAATATGTAGTTTGAATACCCACATTGAAGCAACTGTGCCATTGAATTAGGAAAATCATCCAGCAGACACCAATTCATAATCACAGTCCAAATCACGAGCAATCGGACAATGAATGAAAAGGTAATCAACTATTTGGATGTCCTTATAACAAACTAGAGAACGAGTCAACTTAAAATCACTTCCACGGTGTTCTGGACACCAATTTTTTTCCAATTCGCAATTCGACGCTCTTTTCACCGATATTTTTTTCTGAATGAATCGATAGACATGTGTTTCATATTTGATAAATAAAATTTGTTATATAAAAAAGTCGTAAATACGTACAAGTTGAACGTCGATTTTGTAACTTTTAGCAAACTTGAGGGTGGGTTTTGTAAATTTATTATTATTATTTCTTTCATCGTGAGTTGTGAGATTTTTTTTACTATTTATTGAACAGTTTCTGCTCTTTATACATATATTTATAACTATATATAATTTCTTCATCCTAAAAGAATGTGTACCACTTGCATTAGAAGTTTTTGGATGGTATTATAGTAAGAGGAGGGTTATATTGGATACCCTCTTTTTCTTAGATACCGAGGGACTGATCCCAACCCTTCATCTAAAACCAATCAATGGATAAGAATAATACACTTTTTATTTATTAAAAAAGAAAAGAAAATAAAAAAGATCGGATGGACATTTTGGTCACTTCGCGTCATACACCACCACCCACCCCAATCATTACTCACGCCCTCTCATTCAGAGCTCACTATTATTCCCTCTCGCTCACCAAACACACATTAAAAACACATACAACACACAGATTCAGATCTCAACCATTATTTTTTACACCGATCAAATAATACACACACTCATAAAAAATCATCCACAAATCGCATCAAAAAATGAAAGAAAAAGATTTTGATGATGCTGTTGAAGAACAAAACTCAACGATTAAGCCTATACCTGAAGGTTCGTGTAAAAAAAGGCTTAAATACAAGATAAATTTCATAAATTCAGGTATAAAACACTTCATCTACATATTTTAATTTTATTTGTGCATAAATGGTGAAGCGTACTGTTTTATACAGTTTGTGATGAACATAATGTGATTTTTGTTCAAGTTATTGTGTTTATAGAGTTTATAATAAAGATATTTTGATGATATTTTGATATTTAATGATGGGGAGTTAATTTGCACACTATATTATTTGATTTGCACACTCAAATTATTGTGTCATGATATTTATACCCTTAACATTTATGTCTTGAAGTGCACACTCCACTAATTAATGTAGGGGTATAAATGTCAAGAAACAAGCATTTTGAGTGTGCAAATCAAAATGTGAAGTGTGCAAATCATTTGCCTTAATAATGTTATAGTGATAAGTAAGCTTTAGATCGAGTATGTTGATGTTGATGAACAAAATATGTCATTAGAAGTTAAGTTTTCACTATTTAGAAAGCATTCGTTGATGATATTGTGGTTTTAGAGACGAAATGATAGACTAGAAGTTAGTTTGTGTAATAGACTCATAGTGTTAGAGCACATATAAGCCTTTGTTGAAGCTGTAAGCTAAGCCGAAGGCTTTGTCTACGTTAAACAGATATAGTATGACGTGTTAGTGAAAAATCACATATGATAAGTTGCCTGAAAAAATTGCAAAAACTTATATATTATATCATATATCATATAAGATAGGTTTTAAGCGTTTATAAAGATTTTGTTGATTAAATTGGTTTGAAAAGTTAGTTGTGTGTATAATTAATATGCTTGAAAGTTAACTTCTTTAACATTATAATATATCATATATGATTATGTGCTTGAAATTTAAATCAAATCTTTTTCTTTGCGAAGAGAATGCGGTTTTCAAGGCATCTTGAACACCACAAGCGTCCAAAGGCCTAAGAAGCTCAATGAAGAAGCTCAGGAATTTTTATTTCACGTTTAAAATGTATTCTCCGTTTTTTTCTTGTAATCTCCGTATGGAGTTTTGACGTCTAAGGACGACTTTGTAAACCATCGAAAACTGGTACAATGTCTTGATACAATGGTATAACTTTCTTTGTACTATGTCGTCATGTTTTATGATGAAATGAAAATGGCGAAACATTTACGGATGTGATTTTCGATATTATGTCTATTTTGTTTAAGTTTTATTAAACACATTCATAATCACATGTAAAAAAAATATTTGAACAGGAAACATGTTATCCTTGTTTAAATATCAAGTATGATGGTTGATAAATTATCGGTGATTATGTTAAATCACATGTGATTTCTAAAATAGATCACATATGATAGTTTTCTACAAACTTGTAAAATACAAATATCATATCTGATATATAATACATTCACATTCATGTAAGATCAAAAGTAATTAAAATCAAGTAAAAGAGAATTTCTAACACTTGTTCATATAAAAATCAAACATTAGAAAGAGTACTTTTAAATATCACATGTGATAATTATAATGAAAAGGAAATAATGTAAAATCATATGTGATTTCCTAACATATCACATGTGAAAAAAATCAAACAGTTTGATGAACTTATCATTAAACCAATGTCTTCTTATTCTTGAAACAAGTCTTCTTCTTAAAACAAGTCTTCTTCTTCTTAAACAACAACTACAAGTGGCTTTGCAACTCCAACAAGCTGCTCTAGATTATCAGCCTTGTTATTTTTAAAGTCAGTCTCATCATAGATTTTTGCACATATCTGTAAGTAGAAAACAAGAAATTAAAAAAACTTGAATCAAAGTATTACATGTGATATAATAAATGATTTAAAAATCAATCTTAAATGAAGTAGCACATGTGATATAACAAATGATTTCCTCCTCAATCTGCTTCTGCATGATTTCCTAACTACAAAACCTGCTTCTGTGATATATCTAACAAAATGAAAAATGCAAAATCAAATGTGATATCATATGTGATATATCTAACAAAATAAACTCAATGTTATCACATGTGATATATTTAACAAATAACCTCAATTACAAACACATTGACAAGGGCTAAAATCAAATGTGATATATTTCATATAAACTTAAAACTGATTATTGCTAACTAATAAGTTAAAACCAGCTTAATTCAGCTTATATCAATAACTCAATTCGATCAAATGCTAAATAATAAGTTATTCAGATCATAAAACTACATAATAATACAACTTATTCACACTAACTCTCCTCTAATTCATTAGCTTATTCGTATAACTCTCTTCTCCTCTAATTCATAAGCTTATTAACATGAATCACCTAAAAAATGATAAAAATATAATGAAAATAAGCTAATAAGTTAGCTTATAATTCAACACAATAAAATCAAATCACAATAATTCATAAGCTTATTTATAATTCTCCTCTAATTTATAAGCTTATTCACATAACTCTCCTCTAATTCATACAGTTATTCAGATAGCTCTCCTCTCCTCTAATTCATAAGCTTATTCACATGAATTAGCTAAGAAAAATAAAAAAAAGCAAATCGGATGAATATAACAAGAACAATATGAACCTGATGTTAACAAATTAAAGAACGAGATGATAAGATGATCAATTGATGAATTGATGAAGATAATTTTGTGTAGTTTGTAATGATCAATTGATTTAGATCTATTTGTGTTGTTTGTGTTTTTGTGTTAATGGAATAGAGAGAGAAATGATGAGACGAAGGAAAACACACAGGTGTGTGTGTGTAGGATCCCGTAACGCTTCACTTCATATATTTAAACACGAAATTAGATCAAGAAAAGAGATGAGTTGTGATTTGTTTTTGTAGAGAGAGAAAGAAGAGAGAG
Organism: Tanacetum coccineum; assembly: GCA_026074375.1. Taxonomy (NCBI): domain Eukaryota; kingdom Viridiplantae; phylum Streptophyta; class Magnoliopsida; order Asterales; family Asteraceae; genus Tanacetum; species Tanacetum coccineum. Next base: position 18,797 of record BQNB010001646.1, on the reverse strand, counting down.
AGAGAGAGAGATGAGAGAAAAATAGAAAAGAAGAATTATTAATTAATGAACAACTAACTCTTTTCTAAATAGAAAAGAGTTTATATACCCCGTCGCGTTAAATGACGCGCGAGATATTTAACTAGGACCCGGGCTCGGGTTTTGCTTGGGATTAAACCAGAAACATATACAATATTAGATTAACTATCGAGCCCGATTCCCGATATTATACTATTACAACATTAACTAATTAATTGAACTGAGACTCGTACACTAATGAACGAACTTCCTGTTCGACTGAATATCTTAGCTAACAATCTCCCCCGAAGTGATTCATTGTATGACAACTGATAACCCTTCAATGAGAAAAATTAATTGCTTTTGTCTTTAAGTCTCATGTGGTCTTGGTCTTTTTCTTGTCTTTGTTGTAGGTTTTATTCCTTCATGCTTTTGGCGATCTAGACTTTGAGCCTTGGTCATTGTCTCTATCGTCTATGCCATCTTGCGTATCTTGTGTCTTTGAAACAACATGCACATTAACTTTTGCATTATCTTGAAAGCTTTAAATCTAGAAAGCGAAGTCTTGTCTTTAAAACTTTGAGCTTTCTTGATAGATTTGTCTTGGTAGAATGAGCATGAACATGCGTAATAAAGCGACTTTGGTTGATGAGACTCTCTATCACGCCGCGCGGCGGAGAGAAGCACCTGCAGGTTTACGTTAGTAATAATCGAGAAAATTGATTTGAAAATCAATCGACATATTACTTGTAAAAGCGTTTTTGTAACACATAACACAAGTCCCATAGCCCTCTAATTTTAAGCTTGTGTATCAAATTCATCAACAACAATTCAGTTACTGGAACAAATTGATATCCGAGTTGTCCACAAGTTTGATTTCATTATGAATCTTGCAAGTCACCTACAAGAGCTTGTTTTGAATCTGACTCAAGCAGGATTTCCATCATCATTGTGAATACTTAAGTATCACTCGATGTTCTGGCAATATCAAACTGATATGCGTAGACTCTTGTTAACAGCTGTATAACGTGAATGAAGTATCACAAGTGTTTGAAATGAATGTCCTAACGAATTAGATTGATCTCTTGGCTCTAGACCGATTATGCATTTGTTTTAGAACTCGGAAGCTTACAGATTGCCAACTCTATTCACTATCAACAATCTCTAAATTGAATGCTCAATAGATAACGTGTGTATCTCATCCGTGTACACGCATGCGTGCGCCGAGTTTCTACTGTATCTGAAAGAAACCGAATGGCTGGAAGGTTGGTGCATTTCAATCATTGTGTCTATGATGTCGTTTTCAATGTCAGCAATCAACTTGTGATTCTGACAGCATATGAGAGTATTGACCTCCGTTTATATGCCTAAGTTTGTGTGGAGGCTTCCTTTCTTTTAGGACCTTTTATCCATACACATTCTTTTCATTCTTCAAACTCCTTCATGCTTACCAGGACGTCATATACTAACACTTGTTGTGATTGTTCCAGGGTTAGCTCAATCATAGCCGGCATTATCCCATATACATTCTTCTTCAATCATACTCTAAGGACTGCTATTTCTAACTGTTGGATTATCGCAGATGGGTAGGATCCTCCGGTTCTGGTTGGATCATAGGATTGATTCCTAACCTAACCACCTTATGACTTCAGAATCGTCGTGAAATTAAGATGTTGTTGGGTATAAGATCGAACCATAAAACCTTTTCTTACTGTTTAGCACATTGATTCGATTAGATCATATTTTAATTATATATTCTCCCCTTATTTGAAAGAATAAACACTTAGTTTTTGAAATACCTTGTGATTAAAATATGTCTTGAAAATTCTGTGGGAGAAAATAATATTATTTGCAGAATTGTTTGGAACATTTTGATTAATGTATTTGAAATAACATAAGAGTTGTGGTTAGTTGTATGTATCCAAAAATATTAAAGAACATTAAAACTTTGTTTTTCGAAAAACTCCCCCTCAAAAATAGGACCAATTGAGAAATTGTTGTCTTTTGAAAACATTGTGAGGGTTGGAGTGTTGAACACACAATTTTGAAAGATTATGAATTGTCATGGAGAAATTCTTGAAAAATCGTGTTCAACGTTTTGAAAAACCATATGTTAGAGGACTTCTCTTCTAACGGTAAGGGTAAGCGCACTGAAACGTACACTATCCTTTTTCTTGAGCTAAAAACATTGAATGTCTTGTAAGAACAACTCAAGACCGAGAAACGTTAATTTTCTCGTTGTGAGGATAAGTTATAAACCTTCCTTTATTTGAAGTCCGGGTTATGTACTGACATTTGCACATAAGCCATCTAGAAAATTAGAAATGACATGTTTTGAAACTATTTGCAACTCTCGCTCGAACTTCATTTACACACCCGTGTCAATGTTAATCGACATTTCTAAGCACGTAAATGTTATCGATTCCAAGAGACATGTCGAGAAGAATCTTTTTGGAAATTTTCTGTTTTTCTGATTTTGTATTTATATATATTTACCTGTTGTCCTCAGCATTGCTATCTGATGGTGGAATAGTAATTCCAACTCTTGTCGTGATGCAGCTGTCTTGACTGCTAGAGGAACAACTTTTGGAACCAGCTTTAAACTTGACGGTTCATTGCTGTGGTCGTGAATTCCGAGTTCTGAACGGTTATGATCAGAAGTCATTGCCATGAAGACCGAGGCTTGATCTGCTGCGATCAAACGTCTTTTGAACATTGAGGAACGGGGCCTGAAGTGTTATTTTCAGCAGACGCCATTTGATGTAGCTCATCTTTTGTGAAACCATTCTGGCACTGGTTTCTTAGATATCAAAAATTTCAGCAACCACACTCTGAGATTTTCCTGCTTTTCATTGTATAGAGCATCTGCATTTAGGTCAATTCTTTGTTGCTTTTGACCATTGAATGGCGTACCTGCACTTAAACCCAGAGTTTGTTTGCATGCATGAATATGAGGGATATCTACTCTTGAACCATGCGCGGGTTCACTGTCAACCTTGCCCGTGCAAGAGTTGAGTAACTTTCCTGTGGGAATCCACCTAAGACGAACATTACTAAAGATTCTACCCGTTGGTTTCCACCTAAGACAAGATCTAGGATTCATTGTTTTCTCAGGGACAGTGGTAGTCTTTTTGTTTGAGAACCTATGTCCTGTGGGGATCTGTCTTTCTGGTTTCTTAGATGCACTTGACTTTTCTACGGGCATATATCTCTTTGTTGTCTTATGGGATTTTGCATCCTTATTCTGTGCAGAGGCACGAGGATTTAACCTTGAGAGGTATTCTAAGACGCATTCATCATGATTTGCACTGTAAAGGCACTTTTTGCATGTAGGACATTGCAAGTCATTGAACTTCAAGAAAGGCTTTTGTTTCCTATGTTCTCCTAAGTGAACATCTTTGTTTGAAACCCGACTACTCATTGATGCTTGCCAATTCCTAGGTTTTGGTTTGCAACCATTAGCAGTGTTGGGTAATCTAGCAGGATCAATCATACTAGGTTTTCCATTCACTTCTTTGTCTTTCTGAAGTTGTGCACTTTTCTTAGCTTTCTCTAGGTAGTAGTTATGAACCATGTCATTTGAGCCTACTATGATACCATAGTAGAAGTGATTTTACTCCTGTAGATGTAGACATGTGAGGATTAGTATTCCTAGAAGCATGAGGTAACTGAGGTTCTCGTGTTTTACTGTGTGGTTATGGTTGGCTCGACGTTATGTTGGGACAATGCTTTGTTGACATTACGCTGGTGCATGAGTTTTCTATAGATAATTCACATTTCCTGGTAATTGTTAATTTCGCACATAGTAGTTTTTATTTTGAGGCTAAATTTGGTTGATGTGTCTTGTGTTTATTGATGAACCATCCAGACACATTAGTTTTATTAAACGTTTTTGTTATTTTTCGTTTGTGAACCTTCTCTTTACTTGAGAATTTGAAAAAGTTCTTACTTAAAAAACCAACCCCATCATTAAATATTCCATCAATCTCCTACAATACCCAACCCCACCCCCACAACCCAGCCTGCCCCCCCCCCCTCCCCCCCCCAGCCCCCCACCTCCCCCCCCCCCTCCACCCCCCCCCCCCCCCCCCCCCTCCCACCCCCCCCCCCCCCTTCTGCCAGCGCAAATTCTGTTGAGTGACATATGTTTAGATGAACATCCGACACATTTGTTTTATTAACCGACTGTTTCTGTTTGAAAACTTTCATTTCTGGAGAATTTGAATAGGTGTCGGGTTCTCCTAATTCTGATGGTTTTGGAATCCGTTGTGCATGTGGGTGTCTGACATCAGAGCGTTTATCAAAACTGAGTTTCCACAGGATTACTTTGCAAAATTTTCTCAATGTGGTTCTTTAACTCACTTATTATGTTTGTTCTTGTCTTGCATTTGAGATTTCAAATCTATTGATTTCACTGATATCTGTTAATCGTTCATATTTCAGATACTTCTCATTTTGTCTACGTTTAGACGGTTGCATTAGGTAGTTTGTGTTTAATTTGTTCTGGTCTTTGATTGTTAAAGCAAGTTCAAGACGGACAAGGTGTGTTTTGAAAGTTAGAAAAACCTTTAAACTTATTTTTATGAACTCATTTGTTGAACATATTTCAGTTTGTTTCGAAAGTTGTGTGCATTGACATTCACCATTCTTTCGAACTTGTGAAGATATCAAGCCATTGTATAATCCAGTTTATGTGCATTTTTAAATTCAGACAGAGAATGCAAGTATGGAACATATAACATTCTTTAGTCACACACTCTTCAGGGAAGTAGGTAGTCATATATGTTTGAAAAAATCCAGCCTTTTCAGATTCAAGTTCGTCAATCTCTTTGCAAGGGATTCAACGTTACTCAATGTCTTCATGACATTTCTCCGTTTTTAGGTTCACGAACTTAATACATTAACTGTCATTTATCTGTTTTGAATTGATAGACTGCATCATTAATGTTTTTATATAAAAAACGTCTTTCCATGGAGCAGTTGGGTTTTCTGCAAAAGAACTCCTAGTATGATTTTTTTTAGACCATGGCTTGTTCACTAATCGTTTTAAAATGATTATATGTTGTTTGTCATTTCGTTGAAGCTTTGTATGCTTTTACTAATGGATTTCGATACGGAGTTGAAAGGCAACGTTTTTAGCAATGTTTGGCTTTGTCCTTAAAATTGTTTTTTTCTCCAAATTGTCATTACTCAACTTCAGTTTGTCTAGGTCCAACTGATAATGATGGTTTTGGATGGGGGTTTGTTAATGTTAAGATAGGACTGTTTGGTTGTTGTGGATGATTATCGGTGTCATACTGTGTCTGTATTCAATTTTCTCGATCTTTACATCTACTTTTCTAGGGTCGCTGTCTCTTCCCCTTTGGGGCAAAAATTTGTCTTGCTTGTTAAGTAGTCATCATAGGGGATCTCATACAAACATTGGTTTTCTCCAGTTTGAGCTTTCTTGAGGTACATTTGGTTTAGCATAGGCTGATCTTAAATTAGAAACGGTGGCGGCCATGTTGGGTGCTTTAATTTGATATAGAGTTTTGTATTGTTTGTTTGAGGTGTTATTGATTTTTTCTTATGCTAATAATTATACGGGGGTTGTCCATGTCAAATATATTTTGTCTTTATCTATTCCTTCCATTAACCTTTAATTCCGAAATGACATTACTTTTCTCTTTGAGTTGGACTTAATATTGTGACTTAGTTATGGGTCTATTTTTGACCTTCTAATCGTGTTTATATGATTACAACTGATATTCTCTTGGCTGTAGTTCTTTTAACCTTCTTTTATTCAATGTCTTTAAGAGCTAATAAGTCATAGAGTTATTTAAATTTGTTTGTAGAATGTCATATCAATCGTCCGGTCATTAAAGGATATGTACTTCTCTAAGTCATCATTATGTTTGTTTGAAGTGTAATCTGACATGCTTATCACGATCAACTAGTAGCCTCCCCCTGAGCCCTACTGTCTCATCAGGTTAGTTTCTGATCCTTCTGTTCTTGAGCATTGATTGCGTTTGCTTTCTTTAATGTCTTTAAAAATCGTGTTATTTTCCTTAGTTTCATGAGTTAAATTTGCAATTAAATTAGCAAGCGCAGCCACGCTCATCAAACATTACTACAACATTTTGGTCAACTTGCTTATCATTATTACATATATTTGATGAATCAGGAGTGACATTGCTATATCCTTCTCCAATACTCATGTGTCATTTTTGGATTCAGGTTGCTCAAATGTCATCTTTCATGGCAAACACATTATTTTCATCATGTTTTTGTAACCTGTTCCAATGGCACTGAGCAGTAGAACATGGATTCTTCTGGTTAGACCTCATGAATACTTTGCCTTATAAACTGTAATTGCTTAAAATTTCCTGTTACATCAATCTCTTATCCGTTGTCATCTAGCCAATCAGCTTGCTCTGCGTTGCAGGTGAACTCCTTAGTTCTGCTTTGTTTGCTCACTCATCATCTTTTTCTTGTGATAGAGTATCTTTATCACGCTTTGGCACTTCTGCTATTCCTTTGCATAGGGCCAAATCCTTGCAGTTAAAGCATTGTTTCCTGTTTGTTGCACTACCAGAGGCCTACAGTTTCCCTAGTCCTTGCAACTGAATTTGTCCTTTGTTTCCCATTACTGCCCTGACTGATAATCGTTGTTATCACCTTGGTGTGTATCATACAGGTCGTGTTCCTGGAGTTTGGATGAAGTTCGAAGGTTGTTGTTGGTAAGGTTTGTAGAGTTCTGAACTAACTTTGCACGGGTTGCCAAATTCTTTTTGCATCATCCTTATCCTTAAGCTTGTTCTGGATCACTGTCTTCTTCAGACACGACTCAGGATTGAGGTGTAACTGGTTTGTGCGATCTCATTTGCCTTTGTGTCTGGTAGATGCACTCGGTCTTGTGGATGATGTGGTTGTTATTTGTTCTTTGAGGTTTTGGTGCTTGATAGTAATATCTGAGTAGGTTGAGCAACCGTAAAGAAGTACTAATGGATTTGACTTTTTGGCTATTCTTCAGCACGAATATCATTAACCTCCTTCTGATAACTGCTTGAGAATGTCAATTATAGTCTCGAGATATAAGATGTGTCTATTTTTATGATTGATTGACAAGCGTCACATTACCTTAACCATTCTGGTTGAAGCTTGTTGAAGAAATTGACATTCAATTGATTATGGTAACTGGCAAGTTGTTACCTTTTCATTCATTATCAGTTTATAAAACTTTGTAATACGACTCCATGGATTCTCCATCTCGAGAAGTAAATTTCCCAAATTCCCGGAACAGATTGGTCTTTACATCTTGTACATTCAAAGATTCACCTTGTTGTATTCTTTCAATGGCTGTCCACATCTCATTAGCAGTGTTGCATGCATCAACAGTTGAGTAAATTTCATCTCCAATACCAGTTAGAAGAAAGAAAATAGCTTCCTTTTCAGCTTTAAAATACAGTTTGTTTTCTCTGACATGTTGTGTACTGTCTCAGACCGTCTCATGTTATGGTTGCTGCTGGAGGAATTTACTGTTGCGCAACAGCTTACAATTACTACGCTAGTTAGTTTGTACTGGAACCATTTAAAAATATGAATTTCCTCTGATTTTCCCGTGTGCTTTAGGTCAATGTTATCGTTGAAAATGTGAACGCCACTGAGAATATCTTCCTGGTCAAGCATCGGTTGGACGGATCTTTTAGAACCGCTGCCATGTTTTTGTTTGTTGCGTTTGACTATTTGTTGGAGGATGTATTATACTAGATAGACCATGATGAATGATTAGTTTTGAATTATGAAGTGTGAAAGGTTGTTGGTTCTTAAGTGGATGTGTTGTGATTGTGGTTGTGGTTTTGAATACAATTTTCGTTCACGGGATTTTACAGTCTATGATTAAAACCGTTAATTGAATTAACGAGATTTTACAAAATCAATAGACTAACCGTGAAGGAATATTCGTGTAAGATTGTTTTCTTTTGATTCTGACAATGATTTTTTTGTTAAGTCGAAAAATGTAGTTCTCATCCTTGAGGTTTGTTGTCTAAAAAGGAAGGTCAATTTATAGCAAGTCTCAACGAAGAACAATTGTCAAATCTCAACCAAGAATGTTTGGGCAAAAGGCCAATGTTGAGATTTGGTCAAAAGGCAGTGGTTGAGATTTGGTCAAAAGGCAATGTTGAGATTTGGTCAAAAGGCAGTGTTGAGATTTGGTCAAAAGGCAATGGTTGAGATTTGGTCAAAACGCAATGAATCTTGAAGACAAAACGCAATGAAGTCTTGATTTTGGCAGAGTTTCTCCTAGTCAAATGCATATAGGTCTTCATATTATGCAAAAACGAAACAAATGTGCAAAACGCAACCAACGATCAAAATGCAACCCAATGATCAAAACGAAACCAATGATCAAAACGCAAACAATGACAAAAAAACGCAACACAATGATCAAAACAACCATATGATCATATACGCAACCAATGAACTTTTGCCAGAGTCAAAACGCAACGACGAAATATACGATTTTTCACCAAAAATCGCCTAAAAATCACCCTTTTTGACCTTTTAACTTGATTTCTCTTGTGCACAATATTAGTTACATTATGCTTGCTATTGCTTAATAACATAAAAAACATTCACACATCTAAGCACAAAAATCCGGGTTTGATTTTTTTTTTGACTTCAAATGACACACGAATTTGATCTTGTTGAACCACAAGAATCAACCACGAATCCACACGTAGCTCTGATGCCAATTGTAGGATCCCGTTAACACTTCATATAACACAACACGAATCGAACTAGAAAAGAGATAAAGAAAGTGAGTTGATTTAGAGAGAGAAAGAGGAGAGAGAGTTGAGAGAGAAACTAGAGATATTATTTAGAAAAATGAGAAGTTAGATATTTTCTAAGTGAAAAATATCTATATATACCCCTACACATTTAATGTGACGCGCGGGATATTTAACTAGGACTCGGGCTCGGGTTTTGCTTGGGATTAAACCCGAAACATATACAATATTAGATTAACTATCGAGCCCGATTCCCGATAATATTCTATTACAACATTAACTAATTAATTGACCGAGACTTAAATACATAATGAACGAACTTCATGTTCGACTCAATATTTTGAGGCTAACAGAAGGCAACACATGGATGACACCCATATGCGAGTACCTTATAAAGGAAATCCTTCCGACAGATAAAAAGAAAGCCAGGGCAGTACGTCGCAAGGCAGCCAAGTACACCATGATCAATGAAACTTTGTACAAGAAATCTTTCTTAGGACCATGGCTCCGGTGTGTCAGACCGCTCCAAGCAAACTACGTCCTTAGAGAAATACATGAAGGGTCGTGCAGCATGCATTCCGGTCCTAGATCTGTGGTTGCCAAAGCTATTCGAACAGGATATTACTGGCCAACAATGCATATGGACGCACAGAAGTTAATAAGGGAATGCAATGACTGTCAAGTCCATCGCCCCATCCCAAGAAATCAGCAACAAAAATTTAACTCATATCACATCTCCGTGTCCATTTTACAAATGGGGGATCGACATAGCCAGACCCTTCCCGGAAGGCCCAGGCAAAGTCAAATTCTTGATTGTAGCTATTGACTATTTCACCAAATAGATCGAAGCCAAGCCCGTCGCAACTATCACAGGCAATCAATTTAAAAAGTTCGTATGGGACAACATTGTCTGCAGATTTGGTCTACCAGGGGAGACTGTATCAGACAATGGAAAACAGTTTCGCGACAACCCATTCAAAGATTGATGCGAAAAACTATGTATTCGTCAATGCTTTGCTTCCGTGAAGCACCCACAAACAAACGCTTGGTTGAAAGAATCAAACAGAAAAAAAGTTTAGGGGAGGGAATAAAAGCTAGATTAGATGAAAGAAGCAAAGACTGGATAGGAGAACTCTCACATGTCCTATGGTCCCACCGCATAATGATCAAATCAAGTAATGAGGAAACACCATTTTCACTAACATATGGTACAGAAGATGTTATCCCAGCGTAAATAGGCATGCCAACGCTCCAATCTATAGAAGTAAACCCGACAAAGAACGATGAAGCCTTGGAAATAAACCTGGACCTCATAGAGGAAAAAAGGGAACAAGGCAGCAATTCAGAAGCAAAAGAAAACTAAAAGGGAAATGTATTCAAATCAGGGTCTGCGGCACAAGTTTCAAGCCATGCGACATGGTTTACCGCAACAACGACGCAAGTCATGCCAGGGATGGAGGCAAACTTGGACCAAAATGGGAAGGACCGTACGAAGTTGCAGAATCGCTTGGAAAAGGAGCATACAAACTTAAAGATTATAACAGAAATGAACTCCCGCGGATATGGAACATTTGTACTCTTAAAAAGTGTTATATACACGAAATGTAAGGACCCGCCCGGCACATATGATGCTCCGGAGGGCCAAATCTTAATTTATCATTAATCTTGCAAGGTATTAAATTTTAATGAAAAGTGGGGATAGTACCCTCACGAGTTTTAAATCCTACATTGTTTTTTCTTTTCACTTTGCATAGGTTATATGTATTGTTAAAGACGCGCAGCAAGGAGCCCAAGTCCGCAACTATATTATCTCGTATAATAAAACGGACAAGTAGATTAAATTATGTATTGCTGGCAAGCTCCGGATCTACCTTGTAAATTAGCTCCAGTGTCTCTGTGCGTAAACAAAGCCACGCATCAAACCCCAATTCCCCTAGTGTCTTCAACCCTGCTCCCCCCCGCCAACCTAACCACAACCCCCACAGAAAGCCATCTCGTCCACAAAACTACGCGCAATCACTAACGCCGCATCCTATTCCTTCTCTCCCTCACCCGTATCGCCTCACACACACCACAGTACATATAATAAAGTTAGCTAAATTCTATTTGAAACATGTTAAACTGCATTTATATTACAAAAGAAGCCGAGGATAGAGAAATAGCCTACACCACACTGGCCGCTGGGTATACAAAAACATCATAAATAAGTTCTACACAAAAACTATCATAATAGACCACATGCGGTTCATGGGTCCTTTTTGCATCTAAAATATGCGGGAAGGCTTCAAACTTAGGGATGGAAATTACGCTCCCTAGTTTAAGGGGGATCCTCGTCCGTATCCCTCTTAATCAAATTCCTCGAGGAGAAGAGAGTGAGTAGGCCGCAGCAAATTAGAACTGAAGTGCTAGTTTTCACCCCACAACAAGTCTGAGAAGACAAGGGTGTTAGAAACATATCTCCTTCATCAGGATGGCGAAGAGTGCAGCATGCTTCCTCGCCTCCTTCAGACGAGTAAATAATCGTTTAGCTAAGCCGAAGGGACAAAGATGTTATTTCCTCATCGATGGGTCCTTATCATTATAATTATGGATGGGGACGGAAAGCTTGCTCAAGACTCGGGTGTTTGCGTTTTGTGTGCAGCTTCCGGAGAGGTAAGCTAGGGTCAGTCCAGGATTTTAAAGCAATCTAGGTCTCATCCATCCCTGCATCCTTTTTGGGACTTCTACAAATTGACCAGAGGAAGCCACGTCATCAAGAGTACTATCACCGTTATCAAGATAGCTGGTCCTTGGCAGCCTCGGGTATAAGCCTCAAACACGGAAAGGGGGTTACCGGCAAACCCCATGCTCATACCCAGCCTTCCAAGCCCTCCGGAATACCAAAATCACGGCAACGGCCCAAGGCTGTCCGGACCCAGAAGCAATGCCTTGATTCTCAGGATATTTCAAACATTTTAGGGACAAAAAGCTTGAATCCCTGTGCGTCAGGAAAAGAAAGAAAACATCTCCTTCCGGCAAAGAGTGGTCATGTAGGGGGAGAAATATCCCCCTCCAAAAACGGCCGGAGCTTCCATCAGAGGTCCTCAAGCTCGGCTACACGGTTATAAAGCACCTGGGCCTGCTCTTCCTGCTGAGCTTCCGCCTTCTCTTTAAAGTCCTGAAAGGCGGTGTGAAGGGTAGAAACCTGCGAAAATAAGAAGTTACAAAAAGGTATATAAAATAAACACATCTCAATACAACATTCGGAATTAAAAAGACATACCTCAGAGATATGGCCTTATCCCTCTCAGAAGTCAAGGATGGTAATCAAGCTCCCGGCTCTTTAAGCACAGGCGGCCCTATCGGAATCATCAGACTCCAAACTTGAGATAAGTGGACAGAGAAATCAAGTAAGGGAAGATCTCAGTGTTCTTCTGTAACAATAGTGACTTTTCAGCAATGACACCTCCCGGTAAAGCAAACATCCTGACACGAAGTCGGACAACTCCCGGTCTCCGCCCTCTCTCGCCCCTTCTCGCCTCCTCCACCAATAAGATTTATGTCTGAGAATCTCTAAGTATTTCTACTTCAAGCAACCTACCACGAGAATCATACTTGCCTTTTAGTCTTCTCATTAAGATCAAGCTCATGCTCGGCGCTGGACCTTACATCCGACTCAAGACAAATCCTTTGCCGAGCCGCCCCCACGTTGGATTTCGTATTCTGGTTTCATAATCCATTACTGCAGAGGGAGGGAAAGGAGAAAAAAAAGCCAGGGGGTCATCCGCGGTCACTAAATGTGCGGCAGGAAAAAAACAGTTCATCCTAACAGCGAGACAGTCGCTGGTAATGTTCCATCGAGGAACATACAACGTTTTGCCTTGGCAGAATTTCAGGGTGGGCACAGGCAACTCATAAAAGGAGTCATCCGACCCTTCTGATGTCTCGAGCTAGGAAGACCCGACTACATCCACTGTAGGCGTAATGCCCACATTCTCCCGGGCGGAAGTTACAGTAGCAGCAGCAGTATACACCGGGACATCCGTGATCCGGGCACTGCCAAATATAAAAAAATATATATATATGTTAAGGAAAGCACATAGAAGTACAGTAAAAAAAAGATAAACATTTAAATACCTCTGAACAACATGGGCCTGGATATCAGCCTGAAAAGAAGGCCTCGACACAAGGGGACTTGTCGGCATAAGTTGCCTCAGCCCAGCAAGGGTCTTCCCACCAGTACCAGTAGCAAAGCTGGGGTGATCCTTCCTCAGCTGCTTGGCAGGAAGGGTATCACTCTGCTTCCCCAACCTCTTCCTCTTGGACTTCCCTGACTGCGTCGCGACAACCTCATCCGGCCCCGTCAAATCTAAATAGGTGTCCTCCGGAACAACATTCTCGGGCTCCACCTCAGCCGGAGCAGACACCTCAGGAGCAGCAGCAGAACTACTGCCACCTGCAGCAGGAGTAACCAAGGGCATGAAACAATGACTCGTACTCTCCAGTAGCTTCACCTGATCATCCTTTTTCTGAACTTCCACCGCTTGGACCTTCCGGGGGTCGGCAGTCTTGATAAAGTCAAGCAAACCCATGTCTACAAAACAAACACCAAAGGATTAGACCTCATAAATCATATAAAAAAAACTTTTTCCACCGAAGGAAGTAACACCCACCCGTTCCGTCAGGCCTCTCAAAGGCCGGATAAGTATTTTCATCAAACGGATAATATGGGCTCAAACCCACAAGACACAAAAAGCACTCCGGATAACGGCGGAAAGGAGCCTTGTTGTTCTCCAGGAGCCTAACAGTTTGCTCTTGGCGAGCGGTAAGATGGGGGGCCGGATCTTTCTCCAACGCACCCCCCACATACAAGGAGACGGGGATAGGAAACACTTTAGCATCAACCCAGAAAAAATGATCGGACCAATTTTTAATGGAGTCCGGGGGTTTCGGGAAGCAAGAAGGAGATGATGGGGAACGTTTTGCAAAGGAAAATAACCCGTCACTATATGTACGGGTATAGAACGCACGAAAGACAGTTACCGACGGGGCAAGGTCAAGCACGCGCGTCAAAACCTCAAAATGAGATACGCGGGCAGCACCAAAAGGGGATAATTGAGAAATATGTATGCGGAAATATCGGAGAACAGCCATCAAAAATTTCGTGAAGGGAATCCTATAACCACAATAATCAAAAAACCTGGTATAAACACCCACTTTACCCTCAGGGAATTGAGTGATAGTTTTATCCCGCCCCGGAGCCACGGGATGAACTTCATCAGGAATATAGTAGTCATTACAAAAGTTTTCTACCATTTCTGGAGTCATAATGGAATGCTTAACAGCAAAGTTAGTCATTTTGAAGAGACGAGCGAAGAAAGATGCTAACCTGAATCTCGAAAAACCGTAGAAGTGAAGAAAACAACGCACGGAGGAAGTTTAAAGAATAAAAGCTTGAAGAAATTGACAATGGCAGAAAGGAGGTTTTGTGAAAAATAAAACAGTAAAAATAGGGGGTATTTATACCCTTGGTGTATTTACTCCTACCAATAGTTTGATGACGCCACGTGTATACCACTTACATAATCAACGGCAGCAA
>BQNB010001645.1:0-125023 GCA_026074375.1 Tanacetum coccineum | reverse complement strand
ATATATATATATATATATATATATATATATATATATATATATATATATATATGTGTGTGTGTGTGTGTGTGTGTGTGTCTGTGTGTGTGTGTGTGTATTTATATACATATACTTAAGCTAGGTATCATACAAATTATTCTTAGGAAAGAATAATAAGTAATCAACACGGGTATCGTTCTCCTCGGTGAGAGGTGAATGGAAATTCACGTTCTTGTCGCGAATCGAGCTTGATTGTCATAAAAGTTTTGGATTTGAATTCTAAATCTAATAACGCGAAGGGAAAGCACATAAAGGCAAGCTATTCTAGAAACTAAGGCAATTTTAAAAAAATTAACGACATTTAAAAACAAATAAAGCCAATTAAAACAAACTAAATAACCAAATAAGACAAAATAAAACTCTAAAATCTCAAAATGCAAATTTCTAAACTAAAATGACTTAAAATAATTTTTAAAAGACAGAAAATATTTTTTTTTGGAATTTTTAAACTATTTAAAACTATTTTTAAAACTAAATAATAATAAAAATTAAATTAAAAATACTAAACTTAATCCTAAAATTTTGAGAAAATTTATAAAAATACTAGATACTATTACTAAGATTTATAAAGATAAACGGGTGAATAAGCAGTTGACAATAAGCTGTGAGAAATTCGAATAAGCAAATAAGCTTAATACTAAAAGTGTGTATAAGTATTTAATTGTGCAAGACATGTATGAAAAAGACCCAAGGGCGCGCTGGTAAAGGTGTTGTGTGTGTGAAGGGCAGGTCACAGGTTCGAGTCCTGTGACACCCTGTGACTTCCTTTTTGAAAACTTTTTTTTCTTCTAAAACAGCTAAATAATAAGCAAAACTAAGCCACTTTAATAAAGAGACTTATTACCAGAGCTTAATATTAAGCTAGGAACAAGCACAAGCAAAATGTGACAATTTGGCTTATAAGAGACTTTATGACTTTGCTAAAACTGTTTGGCTTTTTATGACTCAATAAGCAATAAGAAATCAAACAAGCTGAAAATAGATCATTACCTAGACCTAATAAGCACTAAAGATTAAAGATAAGCAAATTGAATAAGCTAAAAAGCACCAAAAACATTAAGACAGATTGACTTAAAAGGGCTTTAAAGGACTTTTCACCAATTTTAAGCTAAAATGTAGGACTAATAAGCAATGAGAATAAGCTAAAAACCAAAAACAGATTAAGAACTGGACTCAAATGACTCAAATAAGCTGAAATTAAGCAAATTACCTAAGGAAAATAAGCTAGAAAGTGGACATGTAAATGACAGTTTTAACTACTCTTTTTGGGTTTTTGGATTTTTAAATCAAAACTTGAAACTAAGATTAAGACTCAAAAGCAAATTTGATACTCTAAAAACTTAAAACAGATTAAGAACAGACTATAAAAAGCTAAATGCAACCACTAATAACCTAAATTAAGCTAGAATAAGCCCTCAAATATTCTGCATACAAAGATATTTTAAGCCTAATCACTACCACTTGACTGTTTTTTATTAAAACACACTCTAAGGTTTTTCATAGTTTAGCAACTCAAAAGAGGTTCATTAACCACTCATTTGAACACAAATATCATCAACTTAAGCAAGCTTATTAAATAAGCAGTTTAGAAACTCCTTTAGAATAACAGACTTAAGTATTTGATAAAAGAAACTAGAAAAGTTAACAAGACTAATTAAGTGCTTATGAAAACTACTTCTTAGGACTAATTTGAGCTTATGAAATTCATTTAAGTGACTAACAGCCTGCAAGGCTTTTTTACTTTGTTAAAACTTCTTAAACCAAACACCCCTTTAAAATCTAAAAATCTCTTTATAAGCTAAAACAGACCCAAATAATCTATGATTATTGAAAACAGATTAAGCATTTACCATATTAAGGACATTTTAGCAAAGACTTAGGAAAAATAAGATATTCTAGCTTGAGAAAACTAATCCTAAGACTCAATTAAAGCTTATTAAAACTAACTTAATCCCTAGATTAACCTTAGCAGTCTTAACTTATGTTAAGACTGCTAAGGTTAATCTAGGGATTAAGTTAGTTTTAATAAGCTTTAATTGAGTCTTAGGATTAGTTTTCTCAAGCTAGAATATGATTGATTAAGATTTAGGAGTCCGTGCTAGCATATGTTAAAGTCTGCTTGTTTAATGTGGTATCAAACTACTTATTTGTGAATTTATTCTTGAGGTATGGTTTTTGTGATCAATGTGAGGTCTATGAGCATCATTGTCATCTGTTTTAGAAGTAATTTTTCTTGGTAAAACCTGTTGAGTTCTTTTGTTCAAAATCAGTTAAGCATTTTGAAGTTTTTAAGCTTGTTCTTTAGGGCCTTAGTTTGTAGATCATTAGAGGTTAATACCTTGCTTTAATTAGGTTAAATTTTGTTTCATTTAGCTTATTGGAGTCTTTAGTTAATCTGTTTTAAGCTTTTAGATTGTCAAAGTCATTTTTGAGTCTTAATATAAAATTTCTGAGGGTTCATTTAGCTACAAAGTCAAATAAATGCAGTCTGATTTAATTTGAGTTTTAAGCTTGTCAAACAGGGAACACACCCGTCTTTGATCAGAGTCCCTGTTACAATCAAGACTTTGGATTTAACCAACCTCCACATTATTTTCTGAGTCAACCACAACAATTCCCTTGTGAAAATTTTCAGTGTCAACCGATGAACCAAAATTATGATCTAATTTTTGTTATAATCTAATTTATTCTGGTTTTAACCAATATCAACCCCCGTAGTTTCCCGTAATTCATCATCCTCCTCAAGCAACGGATACAGAAATGTTGCAAGCTAGAGAAAACTTAATGGAAACTATTCAAGCCTTTTTAAAGGAGTATGATCATATACCTCCTGAAGAAAAGTGCATGGCTTTATTGCTAGCTGAGGAGAGATTTCTTAAAATTAAGCAAGTTGTGGAAGAAGAGCAGAATCAACCTGAAGTTATGCAAGAATTGCTACTTAAGCTTATGAATGATTTGCAAATTCTTAAGGGAATTCAACCAAAACAGGCAGAGCAGGAGGAGCAGGCAGCTAAAAGTTTTACTTCATATGGGAATTTTTCTATGATTGACGATGTGAAAGTGTTGCAAGATAGAGAAAACTTAATGAAAGACATTCAAACCTTCCTAAGGAAGTTTAGTCGTATACCTTTTGGAGAAATACCAAAGGTTTTATTGATAGCTTGGGAGAGATTTTCTGAAATTAAAGCTCTTTTACAGAACAACATATCAACAAGAAGATATTCAAGAATTGATGAGTAAACTCCTTGAAGATGTGCGAAATATTAATGAGGAACTATCTGAATTTATTAATAGTCCAAGTTGGAATCGTCCGACCTTCTATAATGATGATGATGAGTATACTGTTATATATAGAAAGCCTAAAGAAATCACACCAGACTTACCGATCGAGGAGCCCGATAACTCTCTAAGTATGGGGGACGAGCATCTTAACACTATTCCAGAAATGAAAAGTCTAGGTGTGAGACCTTGGTCCAATCCTAAGTGAGTTAAGGGTATTTTACCGAAGATATTAGTGATGTGCCGTCTTGTGATATTTTTGAGGAAGCCGAATGTGACTATTAACTCTTTGCTTAGTCGAGATAGTTCGATCACATCTCCTAAGATTGATTTTCTTCCCGAGGAGTTCGTCGGTGAACTCGATTTTATTGATCCAATTTTATCGTGAATTGATGATGACGATTTTGATAAAGAAGAAAGAGAGATTGATATTGATATTTTTCAAATCAAGGACGAAATTCTTCATGAGAAATTATTAAACGTCAATCTTCTCATTGATAAGATCGAAGCGTTGAATCTTACTCCTTCTATTCCTTTTGTGCTTGAATATCCCTCCTCTTCTCATATTCCCGTTGTGGATAGTGAATTTCTTATAGAGGAGGTTGATACATTTCTTATTCCAGAAGACTCGATACCTCCGAGTATTGAGAGTGATTTAGGCTCGGAAGAAGATATTATTTTTCTTGACAACTTACTTAACGATGATCCTATTCCCGAGTATGAGCGTTTTACCTTCGACATTGAGCCCGATTGCACCCGTGAAAAACATTTTTGATGAGCTTAATGAAGACGAATGTTTTGACCCAGGGGGAGGTGAGATTGATGTTTCTCAAAATACTAAAGATAACGATTCCTTCGCATTTGTCATTCGGACTTTTCTCCCGTATCGCACCTACCCTATGGATTCTCCTTTACTTCGCTCCACCGGGAGTGAAGACACAATTTTTGACCTCGGCATCTCCACTTAGAGCTGGTGGCATCTCATCGGGATGGAACTTTCATGTGCTTTAATGTTTATCTAAACATTAATGAAAGCCTGATTGAGATTTTCTCTTCCATTTGCTTTCCCCATGGACAACTTAATGCGGGGATCGAGTCAGGCTAGTAACTCGGTTACCAAAAACAAAGCGCTTCGTAAGTGCACCACATGCTTGATCCTTCTTTCTTCTTTACTATTTCTAATGTATGTGAGAGGCTTGTACACTATTCCGATCTTGTTGTTTGTACTTGTATTTTTTGTAGGATTGACCCAAAAATTTTAAAGACGTCTCGCTCTCGTGTTCGTTGTTTTGAGTCCCCGTCCGAGCTATTCTAGCGTTGATATGTCTTACTTACACATATCTTCATCCTCTACAAAACGAGCTTATATACCAAAAACAGAACAAAAACTTCCACTTATTTGTATGTTTTGCATTGTTGTTGTGTAGGATCGATATCTCTACAAAAGGACGAAAAACAAGCCAAAAACGGACAAAACAGAAATGGAATGGAAAAGTGGTGTGAAGTCAAAAGCTCAATCAAGCAAAAATGCCAAACACCCTAAGATATATTATAAAGAAACAAAGAAAGGGGCTGATTTTGCAATTCCATGAAAATATAACCCAGGGCCAAAACGCCAAAAAAAAGAAAGAAACCACTTTTTATCTCTTCAACATAAACCACAGGGTTTGATGTTGCCAGATGAAACTTCATTATAAAAGAGAAAAAGAAAAAAAAAGAAAAGATGAAAAGAAGAAAACTAGAGGGACATAAGATGTCAACAACCCAAACATCATCTTAATCATCTTCAACATCTCTCTGTCACAGACCCAACTTGTATAAACCTTCCCGCCAACACCAAAACCAGCCTGCACCCTATTTTCTCCCATACTTCTACCCTGCAACACTCCTACAAACCACTTGACAAAACCCCTCGCCCCTCACTCCTCCTATAACCCCACCATTTCCAAGTTTGGCAATCCCTCAACGTCTCTCCAAACCATGTTCGATGGCTGAATTGCTCAAAGAAGCACAAGAAGATGGATGGCTGGGATTAGCTTTGAAACCCTCACACAACTAGCACTCTTTGTTTTTGCTCTTCAAAAAAAAAATCACAAGCTGCAAGGGAAGAACTTGCGGCTATAAATAACTCATTGTAAACCTTTGAAAAAAATAGGGGGGTAACTATTTTTTTCTTTAATTTTTAAAATAACTTTAGCTTGTTATATAATTATTTTAAAGCTCTTGCTTCAAAGCTTTGTAACATTCCAAGTTATAATGCAAGTTTTGAAGTTTTCAAGTCAATTTACCATTTCAAGTGTTAAGATTCTTCATGTGTTGATTTTGTGTTTAAAGCTCTCAACCAACTTGTTTTTAAGCTGCTCATAAATAATAAGTTTAAAAGTTAATATTTAAAGAAAATTACAAAAATCAACTCTCTACAAATACCAACAGCTTATTGTATTGATGATAAGGCCAGTTCTGGATGGGGCCTTTATGGACTCTCACTAGCTTGTTTAATACAAGCTAGAGCTTTGATTCTAATGTTGACCATGTTTTTGAGCAATGGGGAAGTAAGTCTCTCAGAGAGAGAGAGCGATAGACGTTTACTTATCTATTGCAGACTGCTAGTTTATTTGATATAAACTGTAGTTATTTAGAGTTTATACTGCTAGACATAATTCATTGTTATTTAAGTGCTTATTAATGGATTGAAAATTGCTTATAAGTGTTTTACTTTGTTATTTGATAATCTGTTTTTAATAATTTTGAACTAAAAATGATTTTTGGAAAAGTTAAATGCTGTTTTAAACAAGCAGTACTAACTCCAAGTTAGTACTGCTAGTTCAATTTTAGGACAGTACTAACTTCAAACGAGCAGTACTGCTAGTTCATTTTTCTTGGATTTCAAAGCTAGCAGTACTAACTAACACTAGCAGTACTAACTCCAAGTTAGTACTGGTAGTTAATACTGGTGGTACTGTTGTTAGTACTGTTGTGTTTCTCTTGTGTAATTTAGCTTAATTGCATGCTTAATTTGCCTTATTTATGATTTAATTAGCTTAATTTTTTGTCCTTAGTGGTAAAAGGTTTTTAGGAGCTTTAATTCAATTTCCAGCTTATGTTTTATTGTTAAATTTTATTGCATTTACCTTTCAGTTTTAAATTCCAAATCATCACCCTGTGACATTCAAGCATCAATCATCAATCGTCTTTCGATAATCCATTCCAGCCTCGTTGGGACATAACGACCCGGGAAACACTCTATACTGCTTCCGGTTTCTTGATCCGCGGATCTGATCCTGTTTTGTGGTATTTATATTTATATTATAACTTATTGATACAATAAAAAAGAAGGGTTGGTATCGCGCTATTCCCCCCCCCCAAGCTTCATAGCCTTTGCTTGCCATTAGTTTAGGGAAATCCGATATCCTAGATTATTATCGACTAACATTTATCTTCTAGCATACTTGATAAATGGCTTAAGATTTTTATGAAACTTTCTCCATGCTCAGATTATGCATTCGATTTTTTGAGTTCTAGTATGGGGTTATAAGCCGTAGACTAGGAAACATTGAGGACAATTTTTAATTTTACTATGGGGTAGTATATCTTCGATATGATCTTACCTACCTTTGCCCGTTGTTCGCACGTACCCCGTTTTCCGAAAGAAAAAAAATTAAGCCTTAATATCTAGTTTATTGTTCATATATATAAAAAAGTTGAAAAATTATAAATAGTTGACACGAATGTAGGCTTTCCGTTGTGAGAATGAAAAGTAAATTTTGACCCGACCGATTTTATAATCATAGCTTATCCTCTTAACTGTAAATAGATTGATTTTGCTAATATTTTATACAAGGAGCTATAAAACGCAAGTTTTGCTTAAAAAAAGTCAAGACTTTGCAAGTTCCCATAATTGATTTTAAATATGCGATGTTCGATTTATTAGGCTAAGTATTCATGAGTTTCTTTATTAGAAATTTTAAATTGTGAAAAACAAGAGATGATAGTAGAGTATAAGTTTTGATGCTAAACAAGTATAGTTGCTTTCTTTTTGGCTCATAAAGTTTTAATTGTGGCTTTTTTGCTCCCCACCACTTAATAAACTATATATAATTGATTGAATAATAAAGTCTCTTTGTTTTTGCGATGCTAGTTTAGATCACTTCGTAGATTTTCCGTCTTGTAAAAGATAAGGTACACAACAAGGTTTGTCAGTGTTATGGGGAAATAGACTCCTGGACCATGGTCGGCTCGCATACCAATGTGCAGTTGTTAAAAGACCACAAGACTTGAAATTTGGGCTATCAGAATAATATGTAATAAACCGAAGCCGAAATAAGACTTCTGGATCATGGTCGGCTCGCATACCGATGTGACAGTCGTTTAAAGGGTGGAGGTAATAATAATAATAATAAAAACTGTGGGCTGATAAAAGTTTACTACCTCTTGCCGGCTCACAACCGATGTGGTAGTCTTCTAAATAAGGCACATAGTAATAATAATCCGAGACTGATAAAAGTTTGCTGCATCTTGCCGGCTCACAACCGATGTTGCAGCCTTCTAAAAGGTCGAGGAAATTACCGAGGTCGAAATATGTTTGCTGCATCTTGCCGGCTCACAACCGATGTTGCAGCCTTCTAAAGGACCGAGGTTTAATAATGTTGCAATAATAATAATAATAATAAAGCCAAATTTTGACTCCGGGGTTATCTAAATAAAGCCTCCGTCTCTGGACTCGTAGTTGAGTTGTTTCGGATGAAATAAAAAGGATAACCCCTAAATCATGTAAATTTAGAACCTTAATGTGGACTTTATTTTCACCACATTGTCTCTTTAGGAAAGGATTTCAAACTAATTGTGGTCTAAACCGGGTTTACTTTATTAATAAGGACATAATTTATTTGTCACCAATAATAATAATAAAATCCTTAGAGGAAATTAGGAATAAGGGAGGAAAAGTAAGTACACAATTAGTTTTTATGAGTAGTGTTAGCATCATAACTTGTATTTTGCAATGATCTTGTTTTTAAGCTTGGCTTGGAGAGGTGAAAGTCAGGGACGATGAATTTATCCATTTGGACACTTTTTGTGCTTTTTGTTCCGTGATCCTAAAAGTTATCAATGAATAATGAAAGCAATACATTATGTCACACATGAATAAGTTGTAAGTTGTAAATTATGAAAATCATAAAAATGAAAAAAAAGTTTTGAAAAATGGAAAAAGGGGTGTTTTAAAACTTGTGACTTCTTAACTCTCCCCACAAAAGACTTTGCTACTTTTCAAAGGATTAGTTTGGGGAAGTTTTGAGGTATTTGGTTTTAAAGCATATAATATTGCGTGAGGACATGACAATCACTTAGTTTGGGGAATTTTGATATGTGAGAAATCACATATCCTTTTTATACTAAAAATGACCCTAAATTGAATACATATTAAATGCAAATTATGCTTGTATATTGCTTGTTTTGTCATTTGTGATGTGTAGGGACGGATATTGCAAATATCACAAGAAAAGAGCCAAAACCGGGCAAAAACGAACACGAGAAGGAAAGAGTGCACAAGAGCCGGGAATTATCAAGCTATGGTCAACAAAAGTCAACCCTGGTCAACAATGGTCAACTCACAAAAGGACAAAACCCTTAAAATACCAAAAATGCCCTTAATGTTAAATCTATATTCACAAAAAAATCCCTAAATGCATAACACCGTTAGTCCTTTTAATATAAAAGACTAACGGTCTTTAAGTTACTTATAAACCAAAAACCTTTAACCCTTTTCACCGAGCCCATTCCCAAAAACAAGCCTAATAGGTCCAACATCGTATTAAAACCTTGTCAAACAAACAAGAATAAAAAGCAGGAAAACCCGTTTTACTATTCACCCTCCATCCCCGTATTTACTTTGCACTCAAATTAACCATCTCTTAATAAAATTGATCGCTTCTAGAAGGAAACCCTGACAAGCTCTGACATGTACTTTGTCCATGCTAGCGATCCCGTGCTTTCTGATTGGTTAATTGTACTTGGAGAGAAATGGACGGCTAAGATCAAAATGATATGAAGACAGTTATGGATCAAAGGGTCAAAATTAGAGATGTGAGAGCGTATGGGAGCATGAAAGTTCTCATACCAACACCTATAAAATGAGTTTCAACACACAGATTCTCGGGTAACTAGGAGTAGGATAAATTAGAGTATATAGAGTTTGCTTTAGCTTAATTTTTCAGCTTATTGTCATTTATTTTATGTAGTCTCATTTTCAGCAATGTAATCTTCCTTTTCATTTAATAAAATTCTGTTTGTTCTTAAACTTTCTTTTTCATATGTGCAAAAGTGTTTTTAATTAGTTACTAATAAGTTGTTAAGCTAAGTGTTAAGCTACTTTTCTCTCTCAAAGGTTCATTAGCTGTAATAAGCTTATTTGAGCTTGGTTATTGATTAAGGAATTTGGATTTTATGCTTTTTGGAAGATAAGCTAAGCAATGGAAGAGCTTATGGGAATTTTAGATTGCTTATTAGAAAAGCTGGGTAGGTAGAGCGTAATAGGTTAATTTTCATCCCTGTTTGGTGCAACGGATAAGGTATTCTTCTATTTTCTCACTTTCTTACTTAAGCTTATTTTTACTATTTGGTTATTGCTGCTTATTCTGTGCTTAAAGATTGCTTATTAATGCTTAGTTTGCTTAATCATTTCTAATTTAGTTTAGTTTGTTTAGTAGATAGCTTAAGTTTGGGTCTAATTTGTATTACTATTAAAAGTTAGCTAATAGTCTACTATTAATAAGTCTTGGTTTGTCCTTAGCTTTTGCTTAGTTTTACTTCATTTGCTTAAAATCCTATATGTTTTAACAAACCTTAGCTTAATTCAATCTGTTTTAGTTTTAAAATTGAAATTGAGATTTTTAAAGGAGTGTTTGGTATAGGATCCAAAATGGGTCAAAATAGAGTAGATGTTACTTTTGGGTCCTAAGTCATATTGAGTAACTTTAAGTTAATCTATGAGTCAGTTTTAAAGAGTTTTTACAGTTTAAGATTCAAGTTTTAGGTTTGCTACAATCATGGTTTGAAACTGTTAGATTTTAACTTATTATAATAGCTTATTTGATTAGAGTTAGTTAAGGTGTTTATTAGAGTAATTTTCATGCTAATTTTGAGTTATTTATACAGTAGGATTTAGCTGCATTATTTGGTTTTTGGTTTTAGTCATTTTTAGAGTCAATTGCATCAGATAGTATAAGCCATTAAGGCCATTTTTAAGCTTAAAATTCAGATAGTTAGGATAGTTTTTAGCTTTTTGAAACTTATTGTTCAAGTAGTTCATAGGTAAATTTAGAACTGTTTTAGCTTGTTTTATAAAAATTAGCTTATTTGCCAATCTGTTTATAAACTTAAAAACTGTCCTTTGTCTTTTCAAAAATTGACTCAGTGCATACTGAGCCAAACAGCTTTTTCAAGTTGTTTTTTCATGGTTTAATTGAATTTCAAAATGCTTTTCAAGAATAGTTTTTGTAACACCCTCAAATCTGAGTATGCAGCGGAATGTTGAATATCCGAAGGCGTTACATTATTGGGTCAATAGCTCACAATCTAGAAACACTACTAAACGTGTCGTTTGAAAAAGATACATTTGTTAACAAAATACTTGTTTGTTACTTAAGCTCATGGCTTCAAATCATTCCACAAAAGTAGTTAAAGGTCCGGTTTATAAACAATTTGTCCCCCAAAGTGTAATAAGACCCAAACTTAATGTTGACTCATCAATATATTGACTCCCAATGTATCATCGCACTCTGCCTTATTGACCTGAAAAACATGCTTAAAACTCAACATAAAGTTGTGAATGCATAGGGTATGTTTATGTAAATCATTGTAGGACTGCAAGATTTCCAAGTTGCATTGATAAACAACAAATGCAAACACATAAAAAGTAATTACGTTCCTAAGCTCATGACACCGAAGGCTTGAACGTATATGAATGCAATTAATAATTTGCCAACTGGTGTCCGGAGAATGATGTTTAACCCTGCAACATCCCAAATTCGACATGGTAGGCGTTCGGTTCCCAGTGAATCTAGTTCACCCGAACGGGATTGTCAATCCCTAATAGATCTATTCATAACATTCGCGCCCGCACAATGTAATTCCCAATCACATCTATGCAATTAACAGTTCATGATCATGGACAAAAAGGGGTTATGGTAACTTAGGCAAACACGTAATCATGGCATAAAATGTACACTTGCGTCCAGTTTGTAAAACAAAGCATGTTATCACCCCAAGGATGTAAATCATTTAAATAATTGTAAAGCATGGGGCTATGAACTCACCTTAGCCGGTAGTTCTCTGAATGATAACAAATATCCAAGTAGGCAGTGGATCACACCGTTAAGTACCTAAGTAAGTACGGTCAAGTCTTAGTTTACACATTTAAACTAACGACTCATTGTATAAACTAAATCCCATTTTAAGTTTATATATACCGTTATCACTTGTGTAGTGATGCACAAGATCATTGTTTTTATAATATCGATGGTTCTCGATAAACGTGAAATCATTATTAATAAATATACTTATTTATTAACGTGTTATTAAAGCCGTCGATGTCCGAACATCTTAGTGTTCGACCGACGTGTTAAGTGTTTCATTTGTTTCACTTTTGTTCACTAACATACCCTTAGGTTTCTAGTTATTACACTTTTAGTCCCTAGGTTTATAAATATACCCTTTTATATTTAAAACCCTTTTAGTTTCAAAAGTGACATGATTAGTCCCTTGAGTTTACAAAGAGATAGTTTAGGTTTTTATAGTTACACTTTCATCCCTAAGTTTCACAATGTTTCACAAACAGTCCCCCGTAGTTTTTGTATTTCGAAAAATGACATTTCAAACCCTTAGGTTTCGGAAATTACAGTTTTAGTCCCCGACTTTGTAAAAATCGCATTTTCACTAACCCCCTTATGTTTCGAAATTCACATTCTTAGTCCCTCGACTTGTGAAAATTCCATTTTAACTCCGAATAAATCCCAACGAGTGGCATTTCTCTTGGTTAAGCTCGTTTAAGTTGTAAAAATTGTTTCGTCTTAAAAATAAGCTTACCGAGCTTATTTTTGGCTTAACGGGCCTTGTTGGGCCCGTTAAGGTCCGTTTAGGTTTCTATCGATCTATTTTTGTTTTAATAAGCCCAAATGTAGTTAATAAGTTCTTATGGGGCTGTTAAGCTTACAATAAGCTCGGTGAGCTTATCGAAGCTTATTTCGAGCTTATTGGGCTTTTGGGCCCAATAGCTTAACCCGAATAGGTGTTAGGTTCCTTAGACGTTTCCTAGTGCTTTCCCAACTGCAAAAGCCCGAACAGCTGTTTCCCTTTTCAGCTTATTCCAAATAAGCCAATAAGCTAATAAGCAAACCTAATGGGCCGGTCTTGGGCCCGTTAAGGCCCGGTAAGGCTTTTAAAAGGTTTTGTTGGGTCCATTAGGGTCCGTTAAGCTCATCTAGGCCTAATAAGCACCTTGGAGGTCGGTTTGCTTATTTAGCTTATCCGATAAGCTAATAAGCAAACTATTGGGCCTATTGGGCCCGATAGAGACCCGGTAAGGGTTCTAGGGTTTGGGCCTTGATCCCCTTGGGTCCAATGACCTTTTCTAGGATTTTTAGAAGACCTATTGGTTGCTTAAGCTCTCGAATAAGCTGTGGGAGCTTATTCGTGGCGTATAGCTTATTCTTGTAGACTCGGTAATGGGCTTGAAGGCCCGTTAAGGGTTCGTTTGGCTCAACGACTTGCCAAAGGGTCCATTAAGGTTCTTAGGTTCACATTAAGCTTATTGAGTACATCATAAGGTCACCAATAAGCGGTCCAAGCGTATTGTGAGCTTAACTCCTTACGATTGGGCCCGCTAATGGGTTTGAAGGCCCATTAAGGGTTCGGTTGGTGTATACGTGGTCCATAACATAAGGGCCCGAAATGGTTTATTTGTAGCGCGCATGTTAAATGTTTCGATAATTCGTTTTTAAGTCACTAAACAAAGTGACCTAGCACTTTCTAAGCGTTGACCCGTACCATGCAAACTTGTCGTAAAGATCGAGCAAGTGGTTCCCCACACCCTCTCAAGTCGTGATTACTATAACATTAGTTTAACGTGAAGTTTATTTGTGTAAGGCAACGCACAAGGTCCGCATAGTGACAAGGAGGAGCCGTGAACCATGCATGGGTCGAACCATGCATGTTTCACGTAATCTTGAGCTTTAAACTCGAACTATAAGCGAAACTAGAATTTAATAAAAGATATACGAATATGAAAGACAACTTCGAGGACATAGAATGACTTACTATAGTCCTAGTGTCTTTATTTGTGAATTATGAAGCAAAACCCGAAATCGTTGCACCTCGAAAACGCGTGTAATCCCAATTCCAAGACTCGTAAGCTTCTTCTTAAACACCCTATATGCATCTTAGAATTACCTTGCCACCTAGAATGAGTGTGGGCCGTGTATGGTTTCGGTTATGAGATAAAAGCCGAATAAATAAAGGTAAATGAAGTGAGAAGGTTAGCTTTTGAGAGATTTAAGGGTTTGTGAAAATGTATTATGTGAGTTTAGGGAGTGTGTGTTAATTTATAGGGAATGATCTTCAGTTAGTTTTCCTAGTCCACATCCAAACCGAGTCGTGCCCTAGGGGGCGGTTTTGAGGTGATTTAGTTAATCTCACATGGTTTTAAGTAAACCACCTTAGTACATGTTTTAATGAGTTAGAAATGTACAAGATTTTTGCTTAGCTAGAAAATCTTATGACTTGGTGTGTGGTCTCCTTGTTAACCGCGACCTAGATGAGCAAGGGGAGCAAAGTGGGTATTAACCATGGGGTAAAGGACTAGTAGGAGACCATTAGGACATGTCTTAATGACTTAGGAGATGTACATGTACCCTTAAGTATTATTAGGGAGATTTTGCTAGTAAATAAATCACCAAGGACGATTTTATGCAAGTTTACTTGCCCACATTCGGCATTAAAGGGATCTAAACACAAGACTTGATTAAATTTTGTGTTTAGGCTTTCAAAGTGGGTATTGGTTTGAGTCTAGGTAAGTCTAGGTATTTCCGGGGTGCGTCCAAATGTATTTTATCGCGAAACGTAACCCTTTTACGTGACCAATAAAAATAAAATACGCAAAGTACATAATTATTCTCAAAATAATTATTCCTTACTTGGTTGATGTAAACCTTAATTTAAAGGTGACCCAGTTGTACTTTCATATTATTTCTATGTCTACAAGAACGCGGTTTAGCTTTAAAAGTAAACATTAAAAGTAAACGCGTATCGGACTAAAATAAATAGTGATCATTAATATAGTCGTAAAATGACACGAAAATGAGAAATGTTACAATACTCCGTAAATAAAGGTTGCAAAGTGTAAGTTCCCCCAAACTGACAAAGAAAAACCTTTGCAAAGTCATAAAAAAACCAATCAATTCATTTAAGAGAGATACTAAATCGACAAAAAAAAATTCAAAAATGTTTCACAAAATGATGTGTCATACATTCACAAAAACATGTGGATTTAAAAGCGGACATGTGAATTTAAAAGCAAAAAAGAGAGAGTCGATTATAATAGTTTGGGTAAATTACACTGTTGGTCCCCAAACTACTGTTTGCGGATTTAGTCCCCCGTTTTGAAAATCGGTGGAAATGGTCCCAAAAGTGGTCATTTTGGTGCGTGTTTGGTCCCAAGGGATGAACGATCGTTAAGTCGCTTCGTTAGTGATGGGTACTATTGTAATTTCGCATTAAAAGTATTATAGTGCACCCTTGGTCCCTAAGTATAAATTTTTTTGTGTACACCTGTACACTTCCCATCACATCACCAATTAATATATTTACTATTCACTTCACTTACACCTCTCATCCCTATCATTTCACAAGATTATTCCCGCCCGAATCATATTCCTACTCTCTCACAAATCACTCACACAACCATACCTACAGTATTTTTCTTCGATCAAACCCTACATGCAATGGTGTTAGTGGACCACACGGGATGGAAGCTCCGCCGTCGACAGTGGACGGGCACCACCGAGCAACTCATCGAAGAACACAAATCAACTTATGGTAATGATTTGAAGGCCTTTTGCTCAAACTTGATTTTTTTTACAATTGTATTGTCCTTTACTTGTTTTATTTTTGATTTATGAAGTTAGGTTTTGATTTTGATTTTCAGATAATGCACCCAATATGTTTTCGATTCGAATACATCATGGTGGAAAATTTCAAAAGTATCTAGGCCGAATGTATGTCAGTGGTCGTGTCGATATATTTGATATGGTCAATATCGATTTGTTTACTGTGGTTGCGCTGAACATGATGGTTCTTAAATTAGGTTACACAAGTAAAGGGTTGTATGCTTTGGCTGGCGAGGAGAATGTCCATTGCCTGGGTACCCTTGTTAGAAGCTTTAAGTTGATTGAGGTCTATATAGAACATGGTGTTACCGCTTTAGACTCTTACCTTAGGGCACCACTGTTTAGGGCAATATTAAAGGAGATTACTGATGAGCCTGGTAGCATTGCAGCAAACAGAACTGAAAAATGTTGTTGTTGACCTGGAATGAGTCTAGTGAAACAACTAAGGAACCTATTTGTGAGTCTGTCACACCTAGCTCTTTGCCATAACATATTCAAGTACACTTGTTAAGGATACGTTTGGGATCCATTACAACCTAGTTGTATTGCCTGATTGAATTTTAAAACCTTCCCACTGATGAGTCTGTCATCACATATACACAGTTGAGTGGTGTGAAGCGATGTTCTCCCAACAATAAAATCACAGTTTAGTGACATAAACTTGAGTTTTGTCTCACAATAAGCAACTGCTAGTCAGGTTATAGATGATATAATAAGGCAATTATCATTTGATGAAACAAAATTACATGAGAGGTGGGCTTATGCTGATTTGCCAAGGAGTGGTGTGGACAGTATCATTGGTTAAGTCATGATGAGTCTTTTGGAGTTGATGACTTGGACTTGAACTTAAATGAACCTGTAAACCTAAATGTTTCCCAAGTTGAAACACAATCTGAGCTCCCTGTGTCTGAGGAACCAGATGTTGGTAGAACTCAGGAACCCATTTTGGCAGAGGTTAGCACTCAAGAACCCATTGTGGCAGAGGTTAGCACTCAAGAACCCATTGTGGCAGAGGTTAGCACTGAGGTACCCATTGTGGAAGAGGTTGGAACTCAGGAATTCAGTGTGGAAGATGTTGTACTTGAAGATTATGTGAGTTCTGGGGAAGATGCTGAACAGGGTAATGGTCAGGAAGATGAATCAGCTCCTACTGATGGACAATTCTTCTATGATGATGAAGGAATAGATACTACATATGAAACTGAATATGATGTTCAGTCTAGTGAAGATGCAGGTACAGATGATGATGATGATGTAGACGAAGATTTTTTGGTAGATGAAGAGAATGAGATTGTAGAGCCTGATGTTGATGTCTATTTGTTTGGTATTAGCATGGATTTTCCTTTTGACAACATTGGTGTCACTAATCTAGTGTCGGATGATGTTTTAAAAGGAGAGGACGTGGATGTCATTAATGCGGATGGTTTCGACAGTGACCCTGGTAATGATGAAGAAAAAAATTATAGGAAGAGAAGGTTAGCCGAATTAAGGACAGAATTGAAAGGTGTTATAAATGCTAGTGATCAGTGGAAGTACTCATTTTACTCTGGCCAGAAATTTACAACTCTAAAAGAGGCTAAGGACAGAGTCTACCTGCATTCCATTGAAAGCAGAAGGAATTTGAAGCTGTATAAGAATGATGGTGTCAGGATAAGAGCAAGATGTGATGGAAAAGTGCCTGTATTTAAAATGTCACAAGGTACTGGACCAACTGGCCCAAATCGTGGAATGGAAGCTGGGCCTAGTAGATCAAGTGGCCCAACTACTAGGAGTAAAAAAGGAAGAATACATGTACCAATGATGACAGTCAAGCATCTCTTTCTTTTTTAGATGCACATGATAAAGGGGATCTCTGCCCTTGGGTCTTGTATGTGGGAAAAGACAAATTCACACAAAATTAGGTGGTGAGGACACACAACGATACACACACATGCCTTCAATCCAGGGAAATCAAACACTGCACTTACAAATTATTATCTGAGAAGATATTTGAACAAGTCAGGGTTAATCCGAATATCCTAGTTAAGGCAGTTCAAGACCAGCTCCAACGTGAGCTGGAGGTTCAGATATCTATAAGCAAAGCTTTCAGAACTAAAGCTAAAGCTGAAAGAGAGATTAGAGGAGATCATGTTTTGTAGTATTCTATGCTTAGAGACTATGTTGTTGAGTTACTGTCTACAAACCCTAATACCACTATCAAGATTGCAGTTGAAAGGAATACTGATCCTTCTTTGCCTACTATGGTATTTCAGAGAATATACATTTGTTTAGGAGCGTTAAAACTGGGTTTTAGAGCCTGCAAAAGAGATCTGTTAGGCTTAGATGGTGCTTTCATGAAGGGGCCATTTTTAGGCCAAGTATTGGTAGCGGTTGGACTGGATTTAAACAATGGAATTTACCCATTGGCCTATGCGGATGGTTTGAAGCTAAAAGTAAAGTTCAAGTGCTTGGTTCTTGCATGTGTATGGGTGATGACATAGAACTGTCATCCCAATTCAAATTTCACATTCATCAGTGATAGACAAAAGGTTAGTATTATGCTTGACTAGTTGAATTCTTAATTACTGAATTATATGAATTTGTAACTGATTAATGAATTGGTTTCAAGAGGGTATCATCCAGCCATTAAAACTGTTTGCACCCCATGTGCAGAACACAGATATTGCTTGTGATACATACATAAAAATATAAAGCAGAGATGGTGTGGACAAGCATATCAATGTTTGCTGTGGAAAGCTGCATCTGTACAAATGAAGGATTTTTATAAGTGTAAGTTGAAACTTAAGACGATGAATCCTAAGGCACATGAATGGTTGAACAAGATACCAGCAGAACATTAGGCTAGATCTTATTTTTCAGGTAACACATAAATGCTGGGACTAACCGTGTAATTTTCTTAATGTCATCACAGTTTTTACTGCTTTCATATATATGAGTATTAGGTATAGTTGTCTATCATTAAATGATATTGTATTTTTTGATTTGTAGGTAGAGCCAAATCTGATTTATTGCTCAACAACATATGTGAGGTCTAATGTAAATAATTTTGAGTAAAGGACACACCAGTGATCACACTTTTAGAGTACATCAGGGAGTATTACATGAAGAGAATTGTGAATGTACAAGGTGTGATTAATAAATGTACTGGTCCTTTGAGCCCTACTGCAACCAGAATCATGGAAATAAAGGTGCAATGGAATGGAATAAATAAGTATCAAGTTTCAGGTTCACTTGGTGATCAGTATGTTATGGATGTAGTGAGTATGACATGTTCATGTAGGAAATAGAAATTTACAGGGATTCCTTGTAAGCATGTTGTTACAGCTTGTTAGAATATGGCTCTGAATGACCGGGCGGCACCACCCCCAGAAACTTGGGTAAATCCTTCTTATTGGTTGAGTACATGGAAGGAAACATACTCTCACAAGATACAACCAATTTGTAGGACCAAGTTCCTGTAAGAGTACATGTACAACAACGCTTTTGCCACCCACAGCAATCATTCCCATGTAGGACCGACCAAGGAAGAAAAGAAAGAGGTCCAAACATGAGGATGAACCTTTTGTGAAACTGAGCAGGAAAGGAAGAACCATTACATGTCAATCATGCGAAAACATTCGACACAATAAGGCAACATGCAAAGGACAATGTCGAAAGGCATCAATAGGTAGTTATTTCAGCTTCAAGCTATAAGTGTGTCTTTGGTCTAAACATCATCGAACAGGTTACGAGGATTTTTTTTAATGTAGGTGGCAACAATGTAGAAGCCAGTTGTAGTGTATCTAGGCAAGCACAACAAACAGAACCTGATTGTCCAAGATGTTCAGTGGAATCAGGTGGTTGGTGTTGTTGAAAGGTTTGTCTGCTGCAGCAGGTGTGAAGTGTGCAGGTGGTCTAGGTGGTGCCAGTCAAGGTTCATCCCATACTAGATGGAAAAAGAGAAGAGTACAAACAGAAAGAATTAGTCTATAAAAAAGAACTCCCACTCAACCTGTAAGTCAACCTTCTACCAGTTCTCAAGTACCAGTGAATGAAACAAGGAATGCAAATGGAAGAGAAATGGGTGATGGTGTACCAACACGGTCAAGTGCAGCAGGTGATGCAAGTGAATGGTCTTTTCTGTACTCTAAAAACCGTAATCTGTTTTCAGAGAGTTTATGTCTGTAATTTCAATTCCACATAAGTGGCAAACTTCAAAGTCCACACTCGTGGCAAAACTGACGAAATCCTTTTAGAGGTAAACATAAAAGACCACTTATGTGGAAAATGGATAAATTGCAACATGATTAGAGACGATTTATAGCTGTTTGTGACCTAATTTTTAACTTATTTGAAGAAAAAAGCTACTCAATATTATGACAGGTTATACACAGATGGCCATGAAGTGGAAACCCAGTTTTTGCCTGTTTGTAAAACCATTTAGTAGCAATGAGAGTAATACACAGCTTTATTGGAAACCAGGTTTGCCCGATTGGAGATCCCTAATATAACAGTGAATGTTGTTTGTAACACGTGTTTACTACGTTCCAAAGTCCTTGAATTGCCAGATAAGTCAAAGTACCATAAATTAGTTGCAAAAGCATTCACTATTGTTAGGAATAAACGAAAATTCCTAAGTAAAGTGTTCTCGCTTTCAGTAAAAACAGTCGATATCCTTCGTTAGATAAATTTTTGGAACTTACTAGTTAGTTGGCAAAGGGCCCATGGATAAAACACTGCAATCCAACCCACTTGTTCATTGTAAGTATATAAACACCCTCTCCATCCCTGTAGGGTGGTTAGGTTTGCTCATTTTTCAATATTCAATAAATGTTTTCTTTCTTTCTCTAAGTGTCACCAACCACTTTCCTCCTCACTAAAACAACTTGCCTCCTCTTTCCATGTATGTTATATGATTATTCTACAATTGGTATCAGAGCCATGGAATGGTGTGTTTAGTTTTTGTGTTTAAACTTTTTGGTTCGTGTGTTTACTAGCAAAAATCGTTTTTTATTTCTTATTTTTCTTTGATTTCAAAGCTATTGTGTACACTAAAAGATTATTTACCTTGGTAAATCTGATCTAGTATCTTTATGATATAGGTGTACAAGCTTAGAATCAAGAAAAATATCATTTTTGTTATTTCTTATGTTCGAAAATCTTATAAAGAGAAAAATCTTAATTTTAAATTTTTCGGCTTAAAAACCTTAAAGTTTTAATTTTTCTTGTTCCTATAGGTTTAGTAACACTAGTTGTACAAGTATTTTTGCAAAACAACCATAAAAAAGGTGTCTTTTTGTGTTGTTAAATTTTTGGGTTTTGAAATAGTGGAAGTCGAACAACTAAAGTCGAACAACTCAAGTCGAACAACTGAAGTCGAACAACTGAGTCGAACAACTGAAACCGAACAACCTAAGTCAGTTGAAACCGAACAACCTAAGTCAGTTGAAACCGAACAACCCGAAGTCAGTTGAAACCGAACAACCCGAATTCAGTTGAAACCTAACAACTTCCTTTAGTGGAAACCAAACAACTCAATTTTCTTCTAAATTATACGGTTTATTTCTTTGACGTGTAAAATCCCGTGAAACATTAAGTTGTTTTTTCCTGGTTTTGTCAAGAATTGTAAAATCCCGTATAGTTTAAAGATTTAAAACACTTAAAAGAAAACTTAAATAAACACAATTTCTTTCTACCACCGTCCGATCAACCAAGTAATCTTTTAACATACAAATTTCTCAATGACGACTCTTGCTGATAAGTCACTTCTCTCGGGTGGTGACAATAAACCACCGATGCTTGAAAAACACTTGTATGACTCGTGGAAAAGCAGAATGGAACTTTATATGATGAATAGACCTCATGGTAGAATGATTCTTGCTTCTGTTGAAAAAGGTCCACTTGTTTGGCCAACAATTACAGTGGATGGTGTAACCAGACCAAAGGAATATACTGAATTAACTCCCGCAGAAACCATTCAAGCTGATTGTGACATCAAAGCAATAAACATCATTCTACAAGGCCTTCCAACTGAAATTTATGCTCTTGTTAGTCAACATCGTGTAGCCAAGGATATTTGGGAGAAAATCAAACTGCTCATGCAAGGAACGTCGTTAACGAAGCAAGAACGAGAGTGTAAGCTGTACGATGAATTTGATAAGTTTACATACAAGAAAGGAGAGTCGTTACACGAGTACTACTTGAGATTCACTTTGCTACTCAATGATATGAATATTTACAAGATGCCACTGGAGCAATTTCAAGTCAATACCAAGTTTCTGAATACTCTTCCTGCTGAATGGAGCAAATTCGTTACTGATGTTAAGTTGGTCAAAGATTTGCATACTACTAATGTTGATCAGATTCATGCTCACTTGGAACAACATGAACGACATGCAAATGAAGTTCGATTGATGCATGAACGCAACTCCGATCCTCTTGCTTTAGTTGCATCTCACCAAATGACACAGTCTCCTTATCAATCTCATCAGCACTCTTACCAGAACTCTCAACATCAACAATTTGTTTCACCTTATCAATCTTCACAGTATGGATCACCTTTTGAATCTCAACAATATTCAGTCAATCAATCATCAACACCTCATTTAATCACTTATCCTCCCAACAATTATCAAACCTCAGTTCACCACAACGTTTATTCTCCATCATCATCCATCCCTCAAATTGAATACTCTCCCACAGTCAACCAACAATCTGAATTTTCCCAATTAGACTCAGGTCTAACTATTCCAGTTTTCAAGCACGGTGATGATCCAATTGATGCTATCAATCATGTGATGTCATTCTTGTCTGCTGTAGTCACTTCCCGCTATCCTACTACCAACAACCAGCTGAGGAACTCGTCAAACCCAAGACAACAAGCCACCATTAATGATGGAAGAGTAACCGTACAACCAGTTCAGGGGAGACAAATTTCTTATGCTGCGGGTACTACAAGAACTTTCACTCCAGGAGCAAGTGGGAGTAACTCAGGGAAACAAAGGATTGTTACTTGTTACAACTGCAAAGGGGAAGGACATATGTCCAAACAATGCACTAAACCAAGGAGGAAACGGGATGATTCATGGTTTAAAGATAAAGTGTTGTTGGTTCAAGCTCAAGCAAGTGGTCAAATTCTACATGAGGAGGAACTAGCATTTTTGGCAGATCCAGGAATTCCAGAAGGTCAAGCCACACAGACTGTCATTACTCATAATGCTGCTTATCAAGCTGATGATTTGGATGCATATGACTCTGATTGTGATGAACTCAACACCGCCAAAGTTGCTCTCATGGCGAATTTATCTCATTATGGTTCAGATGCTCTTGCTGAGGTACACAATCATGATAATGTGAATAATAATATGATTAATCAAGCTGTGCAGGTGATGCCATCTTCTGAACAGTCGAATGTTATGAACCATTCAGAAACTAAAATAACCAGTGATAGCAATATCATTCCTTATTCTCAGTATGTGATTGAATCACAACAGGCAGCTGTTCAGAATTCTAACTCTTCTTCACAACAAAATGAATTGATATTATCTGTTATTGAACAATTGAAAACCCAAGTTGCCAATTGTACCAAGATAAATCTGGAAAATAAAAGTGCTAATGATACTTTAATTGTTGAGCTTGAAAGATATAAAGAACAAGTTAAAGTGTTGAATAAAGGACAAAATGTTGATTTAAAGAGTAATGATAACATTTCAGATTCATGTGCATAGTCTGTAGAGATTGATCATCTTAAACAAACTCTTTCTGAACATTTAAAAGAAAAAGAATCTTTAATGCAAACAGTTTCTCTTCTCAAAGATGATTTTAAGAAAAAAGAATATAGGAACATAGATAAAGAGATTGCTTTAGAAAAGAGGATTAAACAGCTTGATAATATTGTTTTTAAAAGAGATCAATCCGCACAAACTGTTCATATGTTGATGAAACCTTAGTTTTTCTATGATCATACCACTAAACAAGCTCTATGTTTTCAAAATCCTTTCTATCTGAAGAAAGCTCAGCAGTTGCAACCGAAGCTATATGTTGGTGATATTATTGAGAAAACTAATCCCATTATGATTCCTGACTCTAAAGAGACCTTGTTGCTTGCTGAAGAGAGTCGTTCAAAAATGCTTGTAAGACAAAAGGATCCCATAATGTTAGAAAAGAAAGTTAATACTACACCAGTTAATTATGCTCGTCTTAACCAACTTTCTCAAGATTTTGTAAAACGATTTGTTCCACAAACTAAATTATCTGCTAAACAAGACTTTTGGTCTTAGAATTATGTGATTTCTATTAAACCCATTCTTTCTAGAAGACCCACCATAGTTGAGGTTCCAAAAGAACTTCCTAAAGTCGGCAGGGTGAATACGAGTTTGAAGAAACTTAAACACCATCTTGCTGGTTTTGACATGGTTGTCAAAGAAAGAACTACACCCACAGTTATCACTGAGGGCTCGTGGGGGTTCGAACATACAAAAGCTTGTTTTAGGGATGAAATAATTACATTTGTAAAAGCTCTGAAGGACTTGTTTAACACATTCAATCAATATTTGGTTGATGAACTTTCTGAAGTCTAAAATTTCTTTCATCAAATGGATCAGGCTGTGGAACAACATCGTTTAGAATCCAAAACATTTGAAGTTAAAATGAATCAAGTTTTGGTACGAAAATGAAGCGGACTCGGAAACAAGTAATAAGCAAAGATATTGTGAACATACTTGTGAATTCGTCTGTAAATATTGCTTCTGTAAATGTGCATGAATGTGAAAAATGTCTCAAACTTGAGACTGAGCTTCTCAACAAGAAGGATTTCATTGAAAAAGATATTTATGATAAACTTGTTCAAAAGTTTTACCACTCTTGAAAAACATGCATCATGTTAAAGTTGATATTCCAACACAATCCAGAAATTTTCAAAGGACATATTCTGTTCAAATCAAAGTGCTCCAAGTCTTGATCAATTGTTTGAATTAAATGAATTGAAAGCTCGGTCCCAAGAAAAGGACTCGGTCATAAAGAAGTTGAAAGAGAGAATTATATCTCTAAGTGGAAAACAGAATGAGGATAAGATTAAAAAGGACTTAGAAGAGATTGAAACTATAAATATTGAATTGGATCATAGGGTGACAAAGCTTATTGCTGAGAATGAGCATTTGAAACAGACCTATAAGCAACTTTATGACTCAATTAAACCAGCACGTATTCGATCAAAAGAACAATGTGATGATTTAATTAATCAAGTCAATCTAAAGTCTATGGAAATTTCTGATTTAAATGCTAGTCTTCAGGAAAAAGTTTTGAGTAAAAACAAGCCTCGCAAGAATGATATTAAAGGAAACTTAAAGGAAAAGCTCTAGTTGATAATGACGTTACAAAACACCCTAGTGATCCAGAAATGCTTAAGATTAATGTGGAACCAATAACCCTTAAATTGTTGAATAAACAGACAGCTCACTCTGCCTATATTAAGCACACTCAGGAAGAAGCTACCGTTCTTAAGGATCTAGTTGAACATGTTAAATCAAAATATCCACTAGATCAATCCTTAGAATCTGCCTGTAGGTATGCTAAACTAGTTCAGGAGTTGCTTACAAACATCAGTAAAACCTGCCCTAGTGTCAACAATACTGATGGAAAATTAGTGGCTGTGACCCCAAAGAACAAGGACAAAAGAGTTAGATTCACTAAGCCCGTCACATCCTCAGGAAACACAATCACAAAAACAACCTCTACATCAAACCTAGTTTCTAACAAACCTATGTTGTCTTCTACAGGAGTAAAACCGTCTACTAGTGCTAGCGGATCACAGCCTTCAGGCAATACAAAGAAAGATAAGATTCAGCAAACACCAAGTAGTACTCAGAAGAATAAAGTAGAAGCCCATCCTAGGAAAGTTAAATCTAGTTTGAAAAATAAAGATTGTGTTGTTGAACCTAAAGGAACTGCTCATGTGCAGCATTCCAAGCTTAATGTGAATTCTGAACTAAATGTGTTAAATGTAATGGTTGCATGCTTTATGATAATCATGATTTGTGTGTTCTTGATTTTATCAATAATGTGAATGCTCGTAATAAATCTAAATCTGTTAAGCAAAGTTCAAAGAGAAAAGTTTGGAAACCAACAGGAAAGGTGTTTACAAATATTGGATATATCTGGAGACCTACTGGTCGGACCTTCACTATAGTAGGAAATGCGTGCCCTTTAACTAGGATTACCACAACTACTGAAGTGCCCCTTAGGAAACCAACTGCTCTAGATAATGACCAACACTACACCTGTCCCGTAACATTGGTTTACTCAAACGAAACCTAGGAAATTTAAACTAATGTCCTGCTTAAAGCAAATCTAAGGTTCTTAAATCTGTATCTGCTAACAAAAAGGAACCTAGTAAATCTTGGGGATCCAAAGTTTCTGATGTTCCATCTTCCTCTCTTGATGAATGCAGGTCGTCCAAATTGTTCTCTGGTATTTGGACTCCGGCTGCTCCAAGCATATGACCGGAGATCGCTCTCAGCTCACCAATTTCGTCAATAAGTTTTTGGGGTACATTAAATTCGGAAATGAGCACGTGGAAAAGAAATTGGTTAGGGTGATTATCAGATTGGAATTTTTATGATAGCAAGGGTTTTACAACGTGGAAGGACTTGGACACAACCATATTCCCCTTGGGTAATTTTGAGATTCGAACCTTGAATTTGCTTTTTCGGCAACAACAGCGCGAAAAATACCTGCTTCATATTGTAATTTAGAATTGTTGATCTATTGACCATAATCTCGAGGCAACAATCTGTACACTCTGTCACCCCTCTTGGAGAAAATGAAGACTCCTTTTTCCCATATGTCTCTTGTCAAAGCCTCAAAGACTACGTCCTGGGCTAAGGCATCGAGTCGTCTCATCTAACTTGGTGCAATCAACTCCTTTAGTCTAGAAACACGGTCTTGTTCGTTAGGGTCTTCCTAACATAAAATTTGAAAAGGACCATTTGTGTTCTGCTTGTGCAATGGG
Organism: Tanacetum coccineum; assembly: GCA_026074375.1. Classification (NCBI taxonomy): domain Eukaryota; kingdom Viridiplantae; phylum Streptophyta; class Magnoliopsida; order Asterales; family Asteraceae; genus Tanacetum; species Tanacetum coccineum. The sequence goes on along the minus strand of BQNB010001645.1, from coordinate 98,560 downwards.
TAAAAGCAAGAAGAAACCCCCACAAACCTAAATCTGAAGACACCAACCAAGAAAAACTCTATCTTTTGCACATGGATCTTTGTGGACCAATGCGTGTCGCAAGATTAATGGAAAGAAGTACATCCTCGCGTCATTGTCGATGATTACTCTCGATTCACATGGGTTAAGTTCCTTAAGAATCAAAAGGTATGAGCTCATATCATAATCAGTTTTCTCAAAGATCCCAAGCGACTTAAAGTGACTGTCCGAAGAATCAGAACAGATAATGGAACTAAATTTGTTAATCAAACTTTGCGTGAATATTATGAGAAGATTGGCATCTCTCATGAAACATCTGTTGCTCGCTCTCCCCACAACACAACAAGCAAATGGTGTCGATGAAAAACCGTATAATCGTACGCTAATTGAAGTTGCCCGCACAATGTTGATTTACGCAAAAGCTCTGTTATTCCTATGGGCAGAAGCAGTTGCTACAGCATGTTACACCCAAAATCGTTCCATCATACATCTTCGACACGGCAAAACACCATATGAGCTTTTACATGACAAACCTCCCGACTTATCATTTTTCCATGTATTTGGTGCACTCTGCTATCCGACAAATGATAGTGACAATTTGGGCAAGTTACAACCGAAAGCTGACATTGGTATTTTCATTGGCTATGCACCTACAAAGAAAGCATTTTGAATTTTCAACCAACGTACCAGACGAATCATTGAGACAATTCATGTAGATTTTGATGAGCTGACTATGATGGCTTCTGAACAAAGCAGTTCAGGACTCGCACTTCATGAAATGACTCCTGCAACAATCAGTTCAGAACTCGTGCCAAACCCTCCTCCTTCAACACCGTTTGTACCACCCTCAAGAACTGATTGGGATATATTGTTTCAACTGATGTTTGATGAATTACTCACTCCTCCACCAAGTGTTGATCTCCCAGCCCCTGAAGTCGTTGCTCCAATTCATGAAGTAGAAGCTCCAGTTCCTGCTGTATCAACCGGTTCACCTTCTTCAACAAATGTTGACCAAGATGCACCATCACCAAGTAACTCTCAAACAACACCCGAAACTCAACCTCCCGTCATTCCTAACGATGTTGAAGAAGACAATCATGATATTGAAGTTACACATATGGGTAATGATCTGTACTTTGGTATCCCAATTCCAGAAGTTCTTTCTGATCAATCTTCATCATCGGATATTATTCATACAATTGTGCATCCCGATCACCCACTTGAAAATATAATCGTGAACTCGATAGACCAGTTTCCACAAGGCTGCAGTTACATGAGCAAGCTCTTTTCTGTTACTACGATGCTTTCCTCACTATTGTTGAACCCAATACGTATAAAGATGCTTTGACCCAATCCTGCTGGATTGAAGCAATACAAAAGAGCTCAATTGAGTTCGAACACCTTGAAGTATGGGGAGCTCGTACCACCGACCAATAAAAGTTATGGGATATTACTTTGAAGTAAAGATTTCTCTGATTTAACTCAAAGAAATGAATTTATAAAAGACTTATGCTAGAAACGTCAAAGCCAAACACCTTATGAAAAGGGAATCAAAAATCACTCAACTCTCAACTAGTCTAAGTGTTCATTTTCGGGGTGATCACTCATCTGCATAGCCATAGTATGTATTCCATCATAAGCTTGGAGAGTACACAAATCTTGTAACACCCCCAAATTGGGTTGCAACGGAAATATGTCCGAGAGCGTTACTTCATAATACAATAGCACAAGATATGAGAGAACGACCTCTAAATGAGTCGTTTGAAAAAAGTAATCTCGTTGATTTTCTTGAAATCTAAATTGTTGTAACATTTGTCTTAAAGTTTGCATCAAAATGAAAGACTAAAATAATACAACGAGATTTGATAGTCTGAATGTAAGAAGAAATCCATGAATGTAATCTTGTAAAGTTTAGACTCTAATGCACATCAAGTAAGCCAAGCATCTAATTTACCTGAGAAATACATGCTTAAAAGTGTTAACATAAAGTTGGTAAGTTCATAGGTTTATACAAGTAAAAATGTGATTGTAAATGTAACTGAAATTGTAAATGCAAGATCAAAAGAGTATAATGTCTACTGCATCTCTCACAGCATTCTGAAAAGTGTTTAATGACTACTGCTTTACCACAATATATTAAATGGTATTTAACAATTAGTGATGTTCAATAAAAGTAGTGTGAACCACAAGATTTCAAAGTGTATGATATTGTAAGTGTGTTAAAATAAGCCTAAGACTTGCTACTTATAGAAAGGTGGTATTAGAAACAACCTAATATCAAATCATGGATGAGAGTAGTTTTGGTACAAGTTGTAAGGGCTTCTCCTCCTCCCTAGGAGGAGGGAACGGCCAAGGGAGAGGGTAGGGTACCATTGATTAGCCAATTTCTAGTAATATGTGATTTAGGGTACACCTTGTAAGTTATAACTAAAAGGTGGGACTTAGTGGGAATTAACTTGATTTATTTGAGTGCTCAAGCTTATAACCGGCCATATGACGTATTTTGAGAGTAAATGAGTTAATTTTTGTATATTGGGTATAATAGTGGGTATTGGTTTGAGTATAGATAGGTATAGGTTCTTTTGGGTATGCATAAATGTAATTTATTGCGAAACGTAAGCGTTTTACGTAACCAACAAAAATAAAATAGGAAAAGTTATAAATTATACTCTTAATAATCATATAACACTTGCTTGGCGTAAACTTTTATTTGTTTGGTCTCCATTTACGTTGAACGTTGATTTTTAGTTTACGCGATTTAACTATACGATAATAATTAAAAGCGAACGCGTAAAACTCTAAAAATAAATAATGGTAATAATTGAGTCAGGAAATGACCTGAAATAACGGATTATTACAGTCTTCCCACATTAACAGAGCCTTGTCCGCAAGGCTCAAGATGCGTCACTTGTCGAGGGTGCAGTCTCCGTGAAGAGTTGCAGATACTTCTTCCGGAATTGATCTTCACGTTCCCATGTGAACTCAGGACCTCTCCTGGAGTTCCATCGGACTTTGATAATGGGGACACGGCTTTGCTTCAACCGTTTGACTTCATGATCTATAATTTCCACTAGTTCTTCAACGAAATGGAGTTTATCATCAATGTGTATTTCATCCAACGGAACTGGCAATGGTTCGCCAGATAAACACTTCTTTAGATTGGATACATGAAACGTGCTATGAACCCTGCTTCACTATTGCGGAAGTTCAAGTCTATAAGAAACGATTCCCACTTTGGCTAACACCTTGAAAGGTCTAATATATCTCGGGTTTAACTTCCCCCGTTTGCCAAAACGTATGACCCCTTTCCAAGGTGATACCTTTAACATCACTCGGTCACCAACTTGAAATTCTAAAGGCTTACGCCTCACATTGGCGTAACTCTTTTGGCGATCACGAGCGGCTTGAATTCTTTGCTTGATTTGGATAATCTACTTGGTTGTCTCATGAATAAGTTCTGGACAGGTGAGCTGAGCGTCTCCGACCTCGGCCCAACAAACAGGTGGCCGACACTTTCAACCATAAAGTGCCTCGAATGGGGCAGCTTTAATACTAGTATGATAACTATTGTTGTACGAAAATTCGATCAGCGGTAAGTGTCTTTCCAAACCATTCCCAAAGTCTATCACGCAAGCTCGTAACATGTCTTCTAATGTTTGAATGGTCCTTTCGCTTTGCCCATCGCTTTGTGGATGGTATGCTGTACTCATATCCAACCGATTCCCCATAGCCTTCTGAAATGACCTCTAAAAATTCGACGCAAACCTAGGGTCACGGTTCCAAATGATTGAGACTGGTATTCCATGTCTCGTGACTACTTCTTTCAAGTACAACCTTACTAGTTTGTCCATAGGGTCAGTTTCCCTCATCGGTAAAAAGTGTGCAGACTTGGTGAGTCGGTCTATAATTACCCATATGGTATCGTTTACACTTTGCGTCCTTGGGAGCTTGGTGACAAAATCCATGGTGATATTATCCCACTTCCATTGAGGAATCTCAGGTTGTACCAACAAGCCAGATGGATTTTGGTATTCATCTTTGACCTTTAAACACGTCAAACACTTGCTAACATAGGTGGCAATGTCGACTTTCATGTTAGGCCACCAATATAATTGTTTTATGTCTTTGTACATTTTATCGAAACCCGGATGAACATAATATTTCGACTTGTGAGACTCATGCATAATCAGATTCCTTAGATCACCATAGCACGGAAACCAACTTTGGTTATTCAAACACAGTGTTCCGTCCGCACGAGGTTCCAATTTTTGTCCTTCCTGGATTTTTTTGGGTCTTTCGAATTTTCAATCAGCATGCCTCCCACGTCTTCAGACTTGAGGTTTTCTGGTTTTCTTGCCTCAGTCCGAGCCTCCAAAATCTGCTTGGGAAGATCTAAACCAATAGTCATAGCTAAGGCTCAAACTCGTAATGACTTATTTTGTTCTTTCATGCTTAATGTGTCAGCCACTATGTTTGCTTTTCCTGGGTGATAACGAATTTCACAATCGTAATCACTAATTAATTCCAACCAATGGCGTTGTCTCATGTTCAATTCCTTCTGATCAAGGATGTGTTGTAAACTTTTATGATCAGTGAACACGATACATTTTGTCCCACATAAAAATTGCCTCCAGATCTTCAGAGCGAACACTACTGCGCTTAACTCCAAATCATGAGTGGTATCATTCATATCATGAGTGGTATAATTCTTCTCATGAATCTTCAGTTGTTGTGATGCGTAAGCAATCACCTTTCCTCTTTGCATTAGTACAATACCCAGACCTTTGATCGAAGCATCATAGTAAACGATAAATTCTTCACTTCCTTCGGGTAAAGCCAGAAATGGTGCACTAATCAACTTCTGCTTTATCAATTGAAAAACTGTTTCTGCTTTGTCACTCTAATCAAACTTGACCTTTTTTTGAGCAAGCTTGGTCATTGGCTTGACGATCTTTGAGAATCCTTCAATGAATCTTCGATAATAACCGGCAAGGCCTAAAAATTAACGAATCTCCATTGTAGTCTTAGGAGATGCCCAATCTTTAATAGATTCGATCTTGGCAGGATCTACGTGAATACCCTGACTATCAATCATGTGACCAAGGAACTATAATTTAGGAATCCAAAATTCGCATTTAGAGAATTTGGCATACAAGTGCTCCTTCTTAATCAACCCTAAGATTAACTTGAGATGCTCTTCATGCTCTTGCTTGCTCTTTGAGTATATCAGAATATCGTCAATAAAGACAATCATGAATTTATCCAAATATGGTTTGCACACCCGATTCATGAGATCTATAAATACAGCAGGTGCGTTAGTAAAACCAAACGACATAACTTGAAATTCATAATGTCCATATCGAGTTCTGAATGCGGTTTCAGAATGTCTTCTTCATGAACCCTTAGCTGATGATAACCCGACCTCAGGTCGATCTTCGAGTAGACACTCGACCCTTGAAGTTGATCGAACAAATCATCAATCCTTGGTAGAGGATAACGGTTCTTCACCGTTAGCTTATTCAATTCCCGGTAATCAATGCACATCCGGAATGATCCAAACTATTACGACATGATATTTAGCTAACCAGTCCATACCGATTATAACGTCAAAACTACCTATCTCTACGGGCATTAAGTCGATGTTGAATGGATGATTTAGAAAATTCAAAGACAACCCCGTATAAGTGTATTAACCCAAATTATTCTACCGTCAGCTAACTCAACATCATAACCATGGTCTAATGTAGTCGGGATGATATCAATCAAAGAACTAAATGCAGTAGATACAAAACTTCTATCGACATCAGTATCAAATAAAATCAAAGCATAACGATTATTTTGGAGGAACGTACCCCGTGACAACATTGAAGTTTGGGTTTGTCCCAGCAGTGCCCACAACATAGGCTCTTGCTACAGCATTACCATTTCCAGCCCGATTTCCTTGATTTTTGTTCTTTAACTTTGGGCAATCACTCTTGAAATGACCCTGAGCTCCACACTCGAAGCAAGTGAGAACTCTTTGATTTGCCTCTTGGGCTCTCTAGTTGTTGTTGGCAGTAGCAGGCCGGCTTTTACAGTCATGGGCCAAATGGCCAATCCTTTTGCAGTTAGTGCACTTGGGAGCACACGACCCATCATGGTGATAGTTGCATTTGGGGCACAAAGGTTTAGACCCTCCGTACGGTTTCTTCTCACCAGGCCCAACAGTATAAGCCTGTGCCACATTGTTCCTTTTGAATGGCTATTTTTGGTTTTGGTTGTTTCGAGAGGTGTCCTCAAACTTCCTTTTATTCTCAGCCTGACGTTCAGTAATGGTGAGGATCTTTTTATCCATCAGTTCAGCGGCAAACTCAATTGCCTCCTGCATTGTCTTGGGCTTCGATGCCTTCACACTTTCATGTATCATATCGGGAAGACCACCGACATACTTTTTAACTACATCCGATTCCTTAAGAAACATTCTATCACACATCAATGCTAACTGCTGAAAATGTTGGTTGTAACTCATAACATCGGTTCCTTTTACCATTAAGTTTCACATTTCAGTTTCTAAGTTTTTGATCTCACTCCTCAGGCAGTATTTATCGGTCATTATTTTCTTCAAAGTCTTCCATAGCATTGCATATGCAATATCATGTCCGACAGCCCGAATGTATGAGTTCCACCATGTTAAGGCATTACCTTGAAGAGTACAAGTTGCAAATTTGACCTGACATGCGACAATGCAGTTGCTGATGTGGAAAACAGATTCCATCTTTTCTAACCATTAGGTCAGTCCGACAACCCCTTGAGTGCCTTTAAAATTCATAGGTTGACACTTTAGGAAATTAGTGTAAGTGCACTCACGGACAGTAGACACTTGTCTTCTTCCCCAGTTCTTGAATCATGGCTGTCATTGCCATTTCTGCTTCTGTCCGCATCACGTTCTAGCAACACAACAGCAATGCCTCGCTTTATTAGTGCCCTAAGTTGAGCATCGGTGACAGGTGTGGAGGTGGGGGTGGTTATTGTGGCTGGTGATGCCCTTGTGGTTCTTTTCCTTGGTGTTATTTTCTTCAAAATCACAAGAAAATATAATACACGTTAGATTTCATACAATCATAAATGCAACATGACATATGCATAATAAATAAAATGAGATCACAACCCACAGTGAAATATACAAATGAAGTGAAATCAACAATGACATAAATAAATCAACATCCATACATAACAACATCGATAATCATACATGATAGTTCTGATTACAACATGATCAGTACAATAAGATACAAAAACTTAAAATATGGTCCTAAGGCAATGCTAGCTGGGCCCATAATACTTAACATGCCATACAATGATAGCTAGAAAGATAAAACAAAAGTCCCTACAGCCTACTAGCTAGGAGTAACCTATAAAACTTAATAGGCTATATAGGATAGCTACAAATAATACATGACTAACAGTTGCTGTCAGCCTTAGCTGGCTCATCTTAGGGCTCTGGATCTCTAGTCTCTAATGTCTTAATACGTCCAAGTGTTATAGTCAACTGAGTCTAAAGTGATGAGGTCTGAGCAATCAATGTGGCAACATGTGCCTCTAGTGTCCTAACATGGGCCTTTATGACTGCACTCCTGTCCTCAGAACTAGTCTATGTCATACGAGCATACACGCCTCTGTATCTAAAATCATAGCTCTACGGTGGTGATACGACCTATCTCTGAATAGTGTGTTGACTCAGGCTCTCAGATAAGCTCGATCGTCCTGTGCATCCTCAAATCGCACCTAAAACTCCTAAGTCTCATACCTAACAGTAGTAGCAAGCTTTGTCACTCTCTGGTTGACCCCCTCTAAGATGGTCGTTGCTACCTCTAGCATGGCCTCAACAATCTTATCCCAAGTATCGGTGATCTTATAACCCATCTCCATAACCCTGCCTCGCCTAAGGTCGGCCTCTAGAGTAGGCCCTGGCTGTCTTGCAGCACTAGCTGCTGAACTCTCCTCGACCTCGAGTCCGAGAGCAGGAGTAGTAAAGTAAGCTCTTTTCCGAGGCGGCATCTCAGCCTTAGGAATATCAGTCCTATGGAAAGTAGATGGTAGTAACAGGGGTGGTGATGTAGCTCTCATTCGAATCCCAGCTGCCCTATAGCCCAATGGTGCCCCTGCATCAGTAGGGCTAGTAGTGAGTGGTGATGGTAAAGGTAATAGTGGAGATACTACAGGTAGTGGTGGTGTAGGTGCGGCAGCATGCTCAGCAATGTGTGCCTCTATGGATGCTGACATAGGTGGCTCAAGTCTGACAGTCTTTCATGCCATACGAAGACGTATCTGAGTAAGGGGGACCTTAGTCTGAGGTGATCTAGGTGTAGTTGCAGACTTATCAGTCTCAAATGCCTCTGTATCCCCAGCTGAGGTAACATGGTCAACAACAGGTATAACAGAAGAGTCGGCCGGAGCTAGGTGCTCCTTCTCCTCCTCGTCAACATCCTCGTCCTTAAAGGGCTCCTCGTCCTCATCATCAGTATCATCATTATCATCGTCATCATCGGAGGGCTCATCATCACCATCCCCTCCATCAGCAAGATAGTCAGTATGATCCCCCTCGGGGTCCTCCTTCGGATCCTCCTCCAAATCGGAGTCTGCCATATAGCCCGGTGATAGGGCTACGTGTGAGGCATCAATGGGTAGAGGCTGATCCTCTATGGGTACCTCATCATCCGATGGCACTAAGTACTCGGGGTACTCAGGCTCAGGTATATATGGTACATCAATAGGTGAAGGTGGGAGCTCAGTACCGGGCACGTAATCAGGAGATAGTGGGTGCTCAGGTCCTAGCACATAATTCGGAGATGATGGGGATACCGGTTGCATGAGGAGTCCATCGTATCCGTATACAATGACTCATGGAGAACCTCCATTAGATAGCTCCTTATCAGCTCCCCAAAAGACTCTCCCTGGCTCGGAATCAGTGTAGACAAATGTGTAGGTGACTGTGGATGAAGAATGACTGCTGAAACGACAAAATAAACTTATACAAGTATATTATATAAGGTCAATATAGTATATATGTAGTATAGTATAAACACGTATATAGGTCATGAAAGCATATAGTATAACCAACTAATGCAACTCAATAGTGTATGTATGTCCCATGAAAAACTTTTATATGATGCAATGTTTAAAAATGGTTATAGTCCAAGTAAAACATTTAACCTGGTTCTCTATAACTTTGGCTCTAGATACCAATCTGTAACACCCCCAAATTGGGTCGCAACGAAAATATGCTCGGGAGTGTTACTTCATAATACAATAGCACAAGATATGAGAGAACGACCTCTAAATGAGTCATTTGAAAAGTAATCTCGTTGATTTTCTTGAAATCTAAATTGTTGTAACATTTGTCTCAAAGTTTGTATCAGAATAAAAGACTGAAATAATACAACGAGATTTGATAGTTTGAATGTAAGAAGAAATCAATGAATGTAATCTTGTAAAATTTAGACTCCAATGCATATCAAGTAAGCCAAGCATCTAATTCACCTGAGAAATACATGCTTAAAAGTGTCAACATAAAGTTGGTGAGTTCATAAGTTTATATAAGTAAAAATGTGATTGTAAATGTAACTAAAATTATAAATGTATTTGCAATTGTAAATGTAAGATCAAAAGAGTATAATGTCTACTGCATCTCTCATAGCATTCTGAAAAGTGTTTAATGACTACTGCTTTACCATAGTATATTGAATATTGAATAGTATTTAACAATTAGTGACATTCAATAAAATTAGTGTGGACCACAAGATTTCAAAGTGTATGCTATTGTAAGTGTGTTAAAATAAACCTAAGACTTGCTACTTATAGACATGTGGTATTAGAAACAACCTAACATCAAACCATGGATGAGAGTAGTTTTGGTACAAGTTGTAAGGGCTTCTCCTCCCCCCTAAGAGGAGGGAACGGCCAAGGGAGAGGGTAGGGTACCATTGATTAGCCAATTTCTAGTAATATGTGATTTAGGGTACACCTTGTAAGTTATAACTAAAAAGGTAGGACTTAGTGGGAATTAACTTGATTTATTTGAGTGCTCAAGCTTATAACCGTCCATATAACTTATTTTAAGAGTAAATGAGTTAATTTTTGTATATTGAGTATAATAGTGGGTATTGGTTTGAGTATAGATAGGTATATGTGCTTCCGGGTATGCCTAAATGTAATTTATTGCGAAACGTAAGCGTTTTACGTAACCAACAAAAATAAAATAGGAAAAGTTATAAATTATTCTCTTAATAATCATATAACACTTTCTTAGCGTAAACTTTTATTTGTTTGGTGTCCGTTTACGTTAAACGTTGATTTTTAGTTTACGCGATTTAACTATACGATAATAATTAAAAGCGAACGCGTAAAACTCTAAAAATAAATAATGGTAATAATTGAGTCGGGAAATGACATGAAATAACGGACTGTTACAAATCTGCACCAGTTAGAGTTAGGGTCTAAACAATTCTTAAAGGCAACATGGGTGACATTACACAGGTTTATTGGGTGATTTAAGGGTCAGGATAAACATGAGATACACATTTAATTGGTGTTAAGATAAAAACACAAAACAAATAGTCATATATAATCTAAGGTATCCATAATCGGCTACTGTCCATCCATAGTCCAAGTCTTCAAGTGTGGAAACTTGATCATATCTTCACAGTGGGTTAGCTAATAATGAGATCTTGCGGAGCGTGCTAACCCATTCTTCATAACATCGGATGGCTTATAATTGCACCATCCTTTATACTTAGTTGGTTTTATAACACGTAGCCACCCTCAAGAGTTATCACATTAGATGGCTTATAGTTGCATCACCTTTTTATTATTTTTATTTTTCTTATACTCCTAGACATAAATAACATATCCCCCCACTTGAGATAAATAGTATCGAAAGTGACAATACCGGGGGGTCTTCTATAATCAAAATAATATGTTATCAACAAAAGTGTCAATCTTCGAACCATTTCCTAAACCATGGACTTAGGTAGCCAGAAATTTCAACACAAGGATAAATATAGACTACAGGGTTGGCTAAGGCGAAATGGTGTAACGCAACATATAACAATGGGTGAAAACATAGATTGGCTAAACAAGGGTGATCTAGGGGTATCTTGCACTCTTGATGAGTGCAATAAAAGAGGTTTTAACATGGGAGGTCGAGAAGTCAGTGTAACTAATCGATAAACACACACATATAGACTTATTTGGGTGAATTCCTAAATGTTGCCTTCTCGAACCATCTATTCCTGCTAATCAATTAGGTCTTGAAATGATGTATAGGCCAAGTTCTAAAGTCTACAATACTACTGGCACACTCAATATTTTGGTAAATTTTTGTATAATGAGATGAAAACGTAACATTAGGCTTAAACATCACCAAGTAATAATAAAGGGTAATGTGCATTCGGCAAAGATTAATTCTAGTTTAGTAAGAAAAACATGTCAAAAATTTTAAAATCGGCACCATTTTTCAAAGAAAACTAGAAAATCAAAGGCAAAAATAGGTCAAGTGATAATTCTACTCCTATCCCCACTTGTTTTGTACAATGTCCCTATTGTACATTAATGAAATGAAATAAAGAGTAAGAGTAGAATTAGAACAAGAAACTCCCTTGAGCATTGCTTCTGAACATATGAAATGTAATAAGCTGGTGGAGAAATCCAGAAAATCTCCATCGTGAGCAAAGCTCATTTTCCCCTGTGATCACTAAAACAAACTACTAGCATAAAATTGCTCAAAGATAAATATACAAGTTATACAAACCTAACTCACTTTCGTAGGAATCACGGTTGCATTTAGCATATGCAACAAGCCTTTTAAACTAATTGGTGGCCCAAGTGGATGAGTGGAGTCTCGTAAGGGTTTCCAAAGAACATACCCACGAAGTTCATTTAAATATACAAGGTTTAGCAATGTTCAAAACTTAATTTTAAGGTTTTTCAGAAAGAGGTTACGGCGCAACTATGGTGGTTACGCCGTAATCATGTGGTATATATTTAATTAAGATTTTTTGTTTATACAATTACAGCGTAAGCATAATAAGGTTTACGTCGTAATTGAATCGGTTACGACGTAACCATGTATGTTACGCCGTAACTGCTGCTAAAACAGCAAAGCTACCACACAATTATGAGTCGAGTCGGTCTCGAAAGTTGCCTTCTAACTGCTGAACCTGCAAAACAAAGTAAAACATGCAAACCAACTAATATGCAGAAAATTAAATTTATTGATAAAAAGACAGGTTGTCTCTCGACAAGCACTTTTTTTATTAACGAGTCTTTAAGTTAGACTCATTCCCACTTTACGTTGCATGCCCTTTAATCCAATCAATAATCTCTTGATCATGCTTGTATTCTTCACCTAACTTAAGGCACCCTTGGTAGAACCCTTTTATCTTTTGGTAAGGATGATGGATTCCTCTAGTCTTATCTTCGTCACTAATTTTTAAAATGGGTCTCATTGTATTATGTTGTCTTATTATTAACTTACCAAATCTTTTTTCAACACTGGGCATATTAAATATGGTTTTGTCATCTCTGATTTTAAACCAAAGGACTCCATTAACTCGATCTTCTATAATCCCCACATGTTCTTTGAAAGGTTGTCCAAATAGAACTTCGGTCAACCCTTTTTCCATAAATTCATTGATGTTTTCAAGAATGATGAAATTAATTAAGAATTGATGTCCCCCGACGAACACTTGCAAATTTTTAGCAAACCCCACCATATTGTTCCTTGTGTATACAATTTCATGTTTCATGATAGAGTTATAAGCTTTTCGAGACATAATGTTGAAAGGAGATTGTGGCTCAATGTAAGGATCAAAGTCTACAAACCCTATTTTGCAAGTGATTTGTAGGTTATAGGGGCTATGGAGATGGATTCTGTTGCTACTGCTTAAGAACTTGGGTTTAACAGGAAATTTAGTCGCCTCATTGGTCAAGTCCCTGAAATCCAGGTTATCCCATACGTCATCCATCTCGACAAAGTCATCCATACTGATGCTCGAATTACTGTTGGGATTACTGAATATTTCACTAGAATCCTCATGAAAGGAACATTGTATCATAATTTTCCAAGTTAGGCGATAAGTCATTATCGTTTGGGAAAATGCCTAAATCATCATCACTTAAAAGCAACTCTTCTAGGTCTCTGTGCTCATCAAACTTGTTGACTTCTGACAAATTATTTATAACACAAACCGGTGAAATTACGGCTGGGGATTCTCTTTCATTGATTTCGAAAGTAATTTGTTCACTCCCTACTTCTAAAGATATATTTTGTTAGATATTAGAAAAAGACTCGGTCACCCCGTGTATTTTACTGTTTATTATAGCTCGTAGTTTAATAGTTAATAGTATGACTTTCGGTAATTAACCGGGTACTAATACCCGTTATATTGTAAGAACTATATAAGCCTCTTCCAACTTTGGAAGAGGTAAGCTAGTCATTTATTCTTTTCTTATAAAACACATTTTCTCTCACTAGAAAATCTCTCTCATGTGTTTCTCTCTCTAGAAACTAGCCAAGTCCAAGAATCGACCCCGTGTTATGATATATGATATACCACAATTGGTATCAGAGCTTATGGGATGATTAGATCGTGTGTATGTGCGATTTCTTGCTTGTTTTAGATCGAAAAGTGTACCATTGAAGGCTCCTAGCTCGTTTTTTTAAGTTCTCCGAATTTTGATGTTTGTAATGTTAAAGTTTGGGTGTTTCTAGTTGCTATTGCCTTGTGGTACTGTGTTGTGCAAAAGAAATCAAGCAAAATCGTTCAAAAGGGTGATTTATAAGTGATTTTGTGTGATAAAAGTCGTTGTTCTTCGTGGAGGTTTGCCAGAATTTCTTCACGGCGGGTTGCTTAAATATAATATTTTATTTAGTAGGTGACCAACTGTCTGACACACGGCGGGTTGCTTTGGCGGCGAGTTGCTTAACATCGCGGCGAGTTGCTCAAGAGGCGAGTTGCTTTATACTAAGCAGCGAGTTGCTTAGGCAGTGGTTTAAACAGGTTGACAGCGGGTTGAATATTTTAATAGCAAATATCTAAAGGAAACTCTGGCGGTTTGAAAACTCAGCGGCGGTTTGATTAAAATATAGACGGCTGTTTGTATTATTTCTTCTCGGCGGGTTGCTTGGCAGCGAGTTGTGTTCGGCGAGTTGCCTTAATTTCCACCAGCGGGTTGCCTTAATTCTTTGTAGCGGTTTGATAGCCTCTAGCGGCGAGTTGAGCTATTGTCTTAGACATTTGAAATATTTCAAACTTGGGACTTAATATCACTAAAACAAGAAACGAATACGTTAACCTCACCACTTTTAACGTACATTCACTAATCATTGATCGATCAAAACATATCATATCATAATAAAACAAGATGTCTAGTATGTCAGAAGACATCCAGTGTGTCGGTTCTGATACACGCCCACCAATGCTTGATAGAACAGACTTTGAATCTTGGCAACAACGTATACGTCTGTACTGTCTAGGAAAGGATAATGGAGAGAATATTATGAAGTCCATTAATGAAGGACCATTTCATATGGGAACAGTCTCAGATGTTATTGCTGGAGAAACTGAGGGTGCAGTTCAACAAGGTCCAATACGTGCTAGAGTCCTTAACGACCTTTCAGCTGAAGAAAATGAAAGGTATAAAGCTGTTAATTCAAACATAATAAAACAAATAATATAGAATTAAAACACAAGACACTCCCAATATGCGGGAAAAGTAAATATTAGGTTGCCTCCCAAAAAGTGCTTTTCTTTATTTAAGAGACTTGTAGCTAGACTCGAAGTCACACGTCCTTACGTTATTTCTCCTTCATCATCCATTCTAGTTAAGTATCCGGGTCCAAGCTCTAGGCATTCTTTGTAAAACCCTAATATCTTGCTCATTACGTACTTTACTCCTCTTCTCTTGTCCTCTTCATTTATAAGGTAGACCGATTTCGTGTGCTCTTTTTCTAAGTTTGACAACGAGTTGTATTGTTCTATTTTATGGGGCATCTTATATTCAACTTCATCGTTTCCGTTGGTGAACCTAACTACTCCTTCGGGTGGGTCATGAGTCATGTTGGATATTTCAATAAAAGGCCTCATATACACTTTTATGACAACCCTTCATGGTCAATGATGTATAACTAATATCCCTAGTAATCATGAAGTCTGTGATATACATGAAGTTCCTTACCAAAACATGCATCCCTTTAATCCTTCCTGTAAAATTGCTAATTCCTCGATTTGAGTTTTCCCAAGGGTCAAGTTTTCTTCTCAAAATCTAATTGTATAACATTCGGGTCATGATACTTAGAGGGGAGTTAAGGTCAATGTAGGCTCTTTCTACATGTACATGTCTAATGTTGCATGGTATCTTAAGGTTTGATGGGCATCCTTCCGTGATGATGGGGTTCCTTAGGAATATCGAAGGGATTGGTCCACACATAAGATATTTATGATACACCAGTTCACTCCTAGTTGGGAGTACGTCAAAATACTCTACTTCTTGTTCTCCTGCTTCGGGTTCCTCCTTGCAGGAATCGTCGTTCTTTCGGACTATCTCAATAAACATTACGTCGTCATCATCCCTTTTGGTGCAAACTAGTTCGGTGTGGGATGATTGGGGAACCAATCCGAGCGATTTGAAAAATGAATTGAGTTTGAGGACTTTTTGGTGATGAATGAAACGGATGGATCGGGTGGTGTAGAAGGGTTGACATGAATATTTTCTGGGTTGTCCTTCTCTTCTTCCTCTTCTAGTTTGTCGTTTTTGAGGATTGTTTGGTGCTTGGGACATATTGTATCTAGTATTGATAAGACCTATGACTGGGTTTGAGCATTGGGGGTCTTCAGTTGGGTAAGAACGAGCCAGATAAATCCTGGATAAGTTCCTACCCACCCCCCCTTTCCCCCCTGGCCCCCCCCCCCCCCCCCCCCCCCCCCCCGCCCTCTAACGTGTCGCTAGGCAGTGTTCCCCGTTATTTGATCGATGATGGCCTTCAACTCTGTGCGATTTTGTTTGTTAGTCATCTCATGATAGGATCCTTAAAAATAGATAGATCTTCTAGCTTTGTGAACTGTATAGTATTTATGTATTCACAAGCACATACGTGAGAGACTCCAGCAAATGTGTTAGGCGGGATACTAAAATAATTCAATAAAAGAATAACAATTGAACAAAGATCCTTATGCATCTTTCTATTGATAATAAATTGATTTTGTGCTTTTACCAATCGGGTGCCAAACCCTAGTGCTAAGGTTTCTTGTATAGAGAAGAAACCCTAAATAGGTCAACCAGGAAACTAAAATCTCGTAAGGAGATATCCTTCAATTTCAATCACTTTCCTATTTTATCGAGGATAATACTAGAATAATTAACTATAATTCCTTAATTACATTAATACGTTCTATCAATAACCATCAGCAGATCTCACTAGTCAGCCAGGAACGTGAACATGACCAAGCAGAAACATTAACCAGAGGAATGCTACTTGATTCTGCCAGCAGGGACATTATCAGAAGGAATTGCTATTTAAACTGTCTGCAGGAACGACTTAGTGCTTTCAGAAGAAGAAACTAATATGTCTAACAGGCAGAAAAGAAGAACGACACTTAGTAGTTTGTAAAATTGTCCAAGTAAATCCTCCCCATAACTTGGTGTTGACTCACGTTAATTCAAAGTTTCTAGATGATCTTCTTGAGGGCAGAGAATTGAAGAGCAGAGGAAGGAAAAGAAGTAAAGATAGCAACTGTATACAATAAAAGTAACAGCAGCAGCACGAACAAGCAGCCAGAAACTATAGAAGTCCCACTAGCATTGCATCACACAGGAAACTGCATGAACTCGTATGAACAGCAGAATCAAAATGTTGGCTAGGCAAATCAACATCTCTAAGCAGCCATACTTACCAGACTTTGCAGCAACCAGCACCATTGACAAGTATGTACATCAAAAAAAATACAGTTATTCTCTATCACTTCCAGGTGGGGGGCTGTGTTAAACTCCTGTGAGAGGTGAATCATTGAAAAAAATGTTAAATGGATTTGATGTCTCTTTACCGTTAAGCCATTAACTCTGGAGACTTAGTCAGTTCTTGGCTCTACCAGAAAGGTGTATGTCCATGGGTCAACTGAGAAACGTTTCAACTCTCATGTACTTGATACATTGGTGAGTTGAAATACCATATTGTTTTGGGCAAACATTACAGCCATCAACGGATTTGAGATGCTTTACCGTAAGCGTTTGCTCCGGGCTAGTCAATTCCTTGGCACTAGAAAAAGGTAATTCCATGGTGGATTGTTGACCATGTCAACTCTTTGTACATGAAAACATGGTGAGTCGATAACCATACAATTTTTAGTAAATTGTCAACTATCAACGGATTTGAAAGGTCTTTACCAAGCAGCCGTTTGCTCTTGGACTAGCCACTTTTCATTCAAAGAATATGGAAAGTGATAACCATCCAGTTTTGGGTAACTTGGCAACCATCAACGGATTTGAGAAGGTCTTTACCATGAGAACGTACCTCTTGGACTGCCACTCTTTGTTCCAAGAACTTGTGTGTGAAGGCCATAGGATTTTTAGCAAACCCTTACAGCTTTCAAACTGGATTATTGAGTTACACACTAAAGCCTGTTCTGCAATGGTGAGCCAATCTCTTTCTCGGCTGTTAGCCCATGGTGAGTTAATACCATTTGTCGTTGCAGTGCAAGCAGTAACACCAAAATTATACAATCACGAAGTACTATCAGTTAACACTAATCCTAAAGTACGTGTTTTTTTTTTTTTTTTTTTTTTTTTTTTAAATAATACTAACGAAGCTATTGAAAACAAACACTAACTAATACACAAACTTACATAGGAGCAGAGGCAAGACACTCATAGGATTCCCGCAAACCATCCTGTATCGTTGAATAACAACTTCCACAACCACAACAATCGACAGTATGAGGTGTACTGTTAGCCTTTGGCGTAAATCCTTTCATAGCTGTGGAGCCCGGATTGGATAATACTTGTCCACAAAATCATATACACAGTTTTTCCCAATTCGTTAAGTCCAGTACTTGAACAGGCTCTTGGGATATAATCTCCCATACACACTCACGAACCCATTCATCTTGTTTGTTCTCCAAATCTTCCACATCATCAGAATGAAGGGGCCTGACACAACAGGTTGACGTCTCTCCAAAGGTCTAAACCAACATCTTCATCTGGATTGAGCCGAAAGTACATGTTCATCCGTCGACGTAAAAGAAGGAGATCCTCACGATAGACATGAGGCAGCAACTCTTTCAGGTAGAAAAAGTTCTTGTGCCGTCGATTTTCCTGATAATACACATGATATAATATTACGAGCGCGGCAACGCACAATCTCCCAATCTTTAAATGCTTCCATACAGAAAATTGGGGGAATTATAATCCTATTATATCTTCATCACTCTCACTCTCAGATTGAGGGATAGTACGTCAACTGGTCTATCCCACAAAGAGGTATCACTTCGCACCCCACGATGTTTACTACGAGACCGAGGAGGAGAAGAGGGAGATTTAGAAATGGGTTCAACCTTTACCCGTGGATCAACAATCTCATCATCTGGGAGTTTGTCCACAACCACAACACCAGCACCAGAAACATACTGACCGTGAAAGAGAATCTCAGCTAGTACGTCATCATCCGAGTCCGGTTCAGTAGCAACGCGAGACAGACCTATTTGTTCGTCCTCATCACTATCCAAGAAAAACGCATGAATTACATCCTGGTGTGGGTTCAAACTAGAACATAGATTGGAAGCTTGATTTTTGTGATCAGTAGAGACCGATGACGGGGAAGAGCTTTCGTCAGAATCTGCAAATGGGGAAATTCCAAGCTCACGATGTGATTGCAGGAGGAATCCATCTGCTGCTGATGTGGTGTGGAACAGTTAGAAACAGTACCTCCAGTAGATACCAAGTGTACCACCCACAGTATCAGAACAGCAAATCAGACATAGGAGTAGAACCTGAGGATGAAAACTACTTTTTAAACCCCCAAGCAGAATTAAGGTTCATCGCAGGTTGTGTGGTAGCGCAGGAACATCAGAGGGCTTTTGTGAAGAAGCACGGTTCAACCCGTTTGTCTTTTAGAAGGAGGGCTCTAGGCTTATAGCAGGCTTGGGTCTCGAGTAATAGATTATATTGAGCAATCAATAATGATCCTTTTCAGAGACGTCTGCTGATATTCTCGTATTCTTCAGTCAAACTTTGTTTCGACATAGCCGTGACAGCTTTCCATTGTGATTATTACCATTATGAGCCTGCACACCACTGATTTTTGACCAAGTTACCCATCATTTTGGTGACTTCGGATTGTTTTCTTTAGAGGCTTACCTTTGAGTGCTCTATAGCGTATTAATTTATGCCACTAGGCTTCTTTCTTCGTTCCTTAATGGCAGTCATTGCGCTCAATAATGTTGTCTTCGTTGACATCAGCTGCCCAACAAAATCACGTGCCAGTGCAGGATTTGTTACCGAATTGCATCATCAAAGTAACCAGTCCGTGTCTGTCATACGCAGCAAAGAGGTTCATCTTAATTCTTCGCACGATGCTCAGAAACAGAGGACGTATGCCTGAGTCCAATCCTCCGCTGTAACTGCCTGGGGACCAACCGCACCTTGCCTCGTTCTTCTTCGTAGGCGTTGCCTGCCTGTGCATCCTCTGCAAGAAAAATCTCAGCAGGATTATCTAAATCAGGGCTTAGGAGCCTTCCCTTTATCAGACATCACCAGAGGACCAAACAGATGCTGAGACTGCTGCTTGAGAAAGTACATCAGCAGAAAGAGTTGCAGGAAACTGCGCAAAAGCTGAAGTATTGAACTCTGTCCTGGCCGCGTCTATGTATGACCTCTTACGCTAGAGGAACCTCTCCTCTTCGGTTCCTCTATATCCTCAGAGGGATCAGTAGCTTGATCGTGACCCAGGGCTTCAGATGCCATACGTGATAATCCTTCAAGGTCAACCGCATCTTGAATATCCATTCCACTTCTTTTGCTGGCAGGAGGTATCACCCACCAACCGTGTGACCTCATTGTTTTACCGTTCGCTCCAAACTTCTTTACGCGGGTGATCAATGCGGTCAATGCTCCCCCACATGATTTTTTTTTTTTTATTTTCTTGGAGGTTCCCAACTCAGTTTCCAATAAGTCTATCCGTCCCATACACCTGTCAAGCTTTGCAGATAAACTTGTTAGAAGTGCCGGGTCCTCTGCCCTCCCAGCAGCATCGGCTGTGGTGGTAGGAGCATCATCAGGCCCAGCATGTGTCTCCTCATGGAATCCACCAAGAATGGTATCATCTTCCATGGAATTGAGATTATCCCTGTCCTCAGGCGCAATATAGTTGGCAGGCCTAGGTAGGGGACCAAAGATAACGGGTTCCTCAAGAGCAGGGTCAACAAAATCATAGGGACGGGGCGGTGGGCCAAAAATGATTGGGTCAATAGTATCAGGGTCCACATATCCAGCTGGTTTAGGGACAGGGCCAAACACTAATGGCTCCTCAAAACCATCAAGTCCGTGCGGGGCGCGGGGGTAGGTGGTCTAGGCGCAGGAACAGAAGGCCATGGTCTCCAGTCAGTACCAGGTGAGACAGGGTTAGGGACTACCCATTCTGTCTCAGGCTGCCTCTCCGGTGTTGATTCCCTAACAGGGGAAAACGGAGGAGAGTGAGGTGCATGGTGTGCCTCAGCTGTACTACCAGCAGCCTCATTGGCAGCAGCATTTGGCTCATCAGCAGCATCACCAGCAGCAGCAATGGCAAGCATGGGTGGTGACAAAGGTATTGCCTCTCCCTCCCATTTTAACTTCATATTAGAAAACAGTTTCCGAGTAAAAATCCTAAAAGTGGGTTCGCGGGGGTTCGGTCAGCTGTCTCTATGGCAACAAGCATTTGTAAAACACCGTGTGGTACATTAAAAAAATTTTTGTCTTTGTAGCCTAACATTCGCAATCATCCCTTCTAAGTTTTTAAAGCGTGAAAATAATTACAAACCTCTTACCAGTCGTTAAACAAATAAGGGACTGTGGCAATGGAACTTGAAATTGATTCCAACTTCCAAGCCTTAGGGCTCAGACAATGGCAAATGTATTGCACCAGAAATCTCCATTGAGGAGAGAGATGGTGTTAAGAAAAGTAAGTGTTCTATCCTGGCTGATACCCAATAGCCCCCATTACCCGCATAAAATATCATCAATTTGCATGTCAAAGCTGCTTGGGATCATCAGTTGTAAATGAGACTATATGAGCGACTCAGTCACGACCACCTCACGGCCGTCAATAGTTGCAACTAGGTCATGAGACCCAGCAGCATTTGGGCGGACTGTAGACTTGTTGCCCAAAATTGTTTGACCAATGAGTCATTAAAACACGACCGGAGGTCATTATGTTAAGGCGGTAACTCTATGGGAGTGGTTCCAAGTAGTGAGGATATCTGGTGTGAAGTCCTCGGAACCTCTTTTCCCCTCCCCAGGTAGCGATTCAGTTGTGATCATTCTTGTGTACTGGAGTGCTGCCATTGGTTGATTACAGAATGTAGGTTGAAGGAACAGAGTATGGCAAGGCAAGATTTTGATGTATGTGTGTGTGTGTGGGAACGGAAAGATGAAAATTGTATTTGGGGTTGGTAATTAGGTTAATGATGACCAATGTGGAAAAAGTTAACCTTTTAATTCGATTGGTACAATATTAACCTCGGAAGTTGAAGTAATTGAGTGAAAAATCAACTTGTCCGCCGCTTTTTCAGGCAAGTGGTGACCGCCAAGCGCCGTCTAATTGAAATTTAAACGAAAATCTCTGCAACGTGATTTTTTTAAGGTCCAGCATGTTAGAAGTCAACCGCTAGTAACAAGTGTAAAGAATGCAAGCAGAAACAAGTCAATAAGCAGAATTGATAATGTGACAGCACACACGCGTCAGGCAGCAGATTACATTTTGTTCCACCTCAGGCGATTGGATACTATCAGCAGAAACCAAGTGGACTAGTTGGCAGCAGAAATGAGGCATGCAAACAGCAGACCACCATGTAGACAGCAGGTAAACAAACACCCTATCAGCAGAAATGAATTACCAGCAGCATAGCCCATAGCTACCAGCAGGAACAAAGAATCCAGCAGGAACAATAACTTCCAGCAGAACCATAGTACAACCAGCAGAAACCAATCAGCCGAAAAGATAACTACCAGCAGAACCATTAGTTCACACCAGCAGAAACCAACTCGCTTCCAGCTCAGGAATAGATAAATACCAGCAGATCATAGTACAACCAGCACGAAACCAATCGTCAGCAGGAAAGATAACTACAGCGTACCATTGTACACCAGCAGAAACCAATCGTCCAGCAGGAAAGATAACTACCAGCAGAATCATAGTACAACCAGCAGAAACCAATCGTGCAGCAGGAAAGATAACTACCAGCAGAATCATAGTACAACCAGCAGAAACCAACCTGTCAGCAGGAATAAGGTACAACTAGCAGCAGTATTGACTACATACAATTACAAGAAAAATAATATCCCACAAAACATCATATCCACCGCAAGAAATTAGAATATACAGTTATACAACAACAAGCCTTCCCCTTAGCTTATACTCTCAATTCACGAAAGAGGGATTTCCATCCCAATATGGACCACCAGATACGCAAATCTTGGTCCATCAAATGCCTTTGTCAGTAAATCAGCCACATTGTCATCGGTGTGGATCTTCAGCACTTGAATCAAGTTCTTCTCATTGGCATCTCTTATAAAGTGATGCCGAATCTCAATATGCTTGGTCCTTTGATGAAAGACTGGGTTCTTCACAATGTTATTGTGCTGCTGGTCTGCGATGAGAATTTTGGTATTCATGAAAGTTGTAAACCATAATCCGCAAAATGGTTCTGAATCCAAAGAAACTGAGCACAGCAGCTTAGCAGCAGCAACATACTCGGCCTCTAGTGAAGAAGTAGCCACATAGTTGCTTTTTGCACTGCCATGATATTAACACTTCTTCCCAGAATTTTACAGTCACCTGTAGTGGATTTCCTATCCCATGAAGAACCTGGCATAATACTGTCACTGTAAGCTTCTAATGAAAGGAGAATCTTTAGGGTTACACAGGACCTAATTTTGGTTGCCCTTTTAGATACTTGAAGATTTTCTTGACTGCATTCAGATGAGAAGTCAGCGGAGTAACTTGATGTCTGGAACAAGCACTAACTGCAAACATTATGTCAGGTCTTGAAGCTGTGAGATACATAAGTGAACCAATCATGGATCGGTACAAATGTACATTAACTGGTGGATCAGTTTCATCTTTCAATTTGGTCTTAGCAGCTTCATAGGGTGTTGTTGCAGTTCTTACAGATTCCATGTCGAACTTAGTAAGCATATCTTTAACGTACTTGTCTTGGCTGATAAAAAGACCATCAGGCAACTGTTTCACCTGTAGTCCTAAGAAGAAAGTCATCTCTCCCATAGCACTCATTTCAAATTCACCTTTCATCAATACCTCAAATTCATCACACCAGGCTTTATTGGTTGACCCAAAGATGATGTCATCCACATAAACCTGTACCAAAATTATATCCCTGGAATCTTTGTGATACAGAAAACAAGTTAAAGTGCTGCAGCTCTTCAACATAGTAGACATTTTCAAAGTCAAGCTTTGAAGTCCGTATGGTGCCTTTTCCTGATATTCTACCATCTCCACCTCCAAATTTTACGATGCCTCCCTTGATCTGCACAAAATCATCAAGTTTTTCCTTGTTCCCTGTCATACTTCTTGAGCAACCACTGTCAACTATACCTATGTCATTATCTGTACTAGGATCACCCTACAAATATTAAAACAAAAGCTATTTGTACATTGAGAGACCAAGTCCCAATTCTGACTTGAGCCTGCCGTGTGGATCATTTAAGTGTGAAAACTTGTGGATGACGAGATCCACCATTACTCTTGGACCACCAAAATTTGTGGGTCGGTCGTGTATTCTCCAAGAGTAACTGCTGAGGTCTTAACAGTCATATGTAGTACATAATACGTTGAGTAATGTAGGTTCCTCTATCATCCTTAATCATAGGGTCATATATATTAGGCCAATTCGTATTATATACTGATGAATGGTTCTCGAAAATATGGTATCTCTAGCAGCAGGTCCATTACTCTCTGCTATTTAATTTAAAGTATTTTATATTTTTGTGTTTTTTTAAAGCCAACCAGCAGAAACTGGTCTACCAGCAGAAACAGTTGCTGGTCTTTTAGACCAACCAGCAGGATGGTGGGTCTTTTCAGCAGGATTGACTGCTGGTATGTTTCCTATGGGCAGAAGGATCAGATCTATCAGCTTGGAACAGATGCTGTACGAATTTTCCTATCTACCAGCTTAGGAACATGATGCTGCTTTAGATTTACAAAGGGACAGTGAATCTACACGTTATAAAAGATCACAATCTTTAATAAATGCATTTTACTGCACACAAACAAAACATTTCTTAACACGCACAAATTGTTTTTACACACTTTCCTATTGTTCACTCCATTTTATTACAATAAGACCTAGGAGATTCTTACATTCTCCTCCGAACAAGAAAACTAGGACTGCATGTAGTGGAATTTGGGTTCTTAACAATCAGACTTTGGCAAAAGTCTGGATCTTCAACAGCTAGGTGGGGGTCTTTGGTCATGGGTCTTGTGGCTTGAATCACAGGATTGCAATGGGTCTCAGAGTCTGATAGATTGTCACTGTTATCACAAGAGGACCAAAGGTCATTAGATTCTGAAATAGTATCAGGAAATGTTGTTCTCAGACTTTGAACCTTTAACTTACCTGTGTTTCCCAATGTGATGACTGGTATGGGCTGGCATATAAGTTCCAGTTATAGAAGGGGAGGAACGCATGCATTTCCCAGACTTGAAAACGTTGAGTAAAGAGGTTTTAACCTCCTTCTCATCAGGGTTGAGTATAAAAGACTCTAGTTGTGACAAGTCAAAACACTTCATCTTTCCAAAGTACTCTTGAATCCTAGACCAACTTTAGTTTCTTGTAGACATAGAGCTATCAGATCATATTTTTTAAGTTCTTGGAAGATTCCTTCATTCTTTCAAATCTAGCTAATGTCGCTTCAACTTTTAACTTCCCATTCTTTCTTTTCTTTTTGTGCCTGATCATGTAATTTTTCAGTATAAGTCAGTGTGTTATTGGTGTTTTCTAGATTAGCAGATAAAACCCTAATCTTTTCTTCTAATGCAATCTGAGTTTTATGATACCACTCTTTTTGTGATTCTAATGTTTTAACCGCATGCTGATATGCCTGAATTTTAATGTAACAATCATTATATAATCTATCAAGATTATTATACATATGATTAAGATCATTAATCTTAGAATCACAACCAAGGGGACAATTTTGTACCTTAGGAGAAATCCCCATCATAGCAAACTCAGCAGCAGCATCAGAAGCATCAGCACTATCTAATGAAGTCCAGCCATCATCCCATATACCTTCTCAACTGCACCAGTCGTGTTTTCTGCTGCATGATCTGACCAATTCACCATGGAATCAACGGAGACCAAAGCTTTTGGTTCGTCTGTCTTAACTTCTGTGACCTTAAAAGCAGAGTACCTAGCCTTATCATCAACTGTCTTCACATTACACTCCCTAGCAAAATGTCCCAATTGAAGACATTTGTAACATCTAACTTTTCTTCTGTCAAATCTGGCAGGCTGCTGATTGTTGTAGTTCATTTTTCGTCCTGCCTTCTTCTCAAACCTGTTAATCCTCAAAGAGAGCATAGCCATTTGCCACTTTAAGTCCATCTCTTCCATCTCCAACTGATCAACCTGGTCAAAGTCTTCATAGATCATATCTTGATCTTGTTCATTCTCAGCAACAAAAGAATGCAGAACACATCTTCATTACGTGATCAGAACGACAGGAAGTCCTGAGAAACTGATGGAACAATACGCTGACTGATCAGGGAATAAGTAGGCTTTGAGCCAGAACAAGCTTTAGTTCCAATGAAGCAGAATGAGTGGGTGACAGCAGTCCCTTTCACACCATAACTATGACCAATTCTGACATCAAGTTCAAGTGACCTTAGTTTGTTATACAGGTCATCAAACTTATTGACTCAAGCCACTCTTGTTTTTAATGCAAAAGCAGAACTTGTGACCCACGTAATAGATGAAGGGCTCTTAGAACTTCAGGTTGATGTCATCTTTGTCTGGCCTTGCTGCACTTGATTCAATGCACTCAGAAATCTTCTGAATCTGTCATAACCCTTATGTAGGCTTCTTCTTCTGTCAAGAGAATTCTGCAAAACTGCTGTTTAATGCATAGTCTTCTTCATCTTCTTCGATTTCTTCATTCCCACTCAAACTAGCCTAGATGCCATCCAGATACCCTTGCATCATCATGATGATGAAAATAGGGCATATGATCTTCAGGTTAGAGCCTGAAACTCAGCAACAAGGTTCTCACCTTATTTTCCTTTGTTACAGGCAACATGTTCATCAATGAGAAACTATGAGGATGAACAACTTGTTTTCCTTTTGCATCTTTTCCAACCTCTTGGGGTGTTCCCTTGCTGTAACATCCTCCAAAGATTATGATCAGCATTTGTATCCAGTACTCCATCTTCATAGCCCATATCTCATATTTTTCTTCTCTAGATAAGGAAATTTTGCATTGTTGGCAGAGATAGTGGCTGTTTGGAACTGTTGAAACTGTTGTGACTGGACATTATTAGGGTACTGCTGACTAGTCGGGTTGGTTTGTGCAGGATGAGTATGTTGAGTGTGAACAGCAGGTTGTGAGAAAGCAGTCTGAGTGAATGTAGGCATTGGTTGTATGGGTTCAGGCATGAAGGTATCATCTTGAGTGAATGAAGGTGAAGCAGATGGATTAGGCATGAAGGTATCATCTTGACGTGATGTGGAAGGTGAACGCAGACATGAATTAGGATAGGATACTAAAGGGTGAATGTAGTAGGTTATAGTAGGCATGGGTTCTGACATAATTAAGATTAGAGGGAAAACAAGGTGTTTGATGTGGTACTACGTAATTCTTTATCTAGAGGCTCTCTCGGCTTCTGATGACCACTTGATAGGATCTTAAACTAGATAGGATCTTTAGCCGTTGAGGAATGTATAGTCTTATGTAATCACAGCACTTACGTGAGAGACTCAGCCAAATGTTTAGGGGAGGAAACTAATAATTCATAAAGAAGATAAAATTGAAAAACGTCATCTATGTATCTTTTATTGCTAAATAAATTGATTTTGTGCTTTTACAATCGGTGCCCAACCCTAATGCTAAAGGTTTCTTTTATAGAGAAGAAACCCTAAATTAGTCAACCAGAGAACTAAAATCTCGTAAGAGATATACATCAATATCAATATCGGGTGGTATGGAAGGGTTGACATGGATATTTTCCGGGTTGTCCTTTTCTTCTTCCTCACTCTCTTTTGCTTTCTCATTATAGGAGTCGCTTTATTTCTCGGAATGGATTGTGACGGCGTTGATCGAACCTTGGATATGATTTGAGCATTATGGGTCCATATTTGGGTAAGAACGAGCAGACAAAACTGGGGAAGTACTCAGTTTCGAGTTCTTAACCGTATCACTAGGTAGTGCTCCTGCTATTCGATCGATGATGGCCTTTAATACTGTGTTGATTTTGTTGGTCATCTCGCTTTGTTGCTATTTCAAATCAGCTTCCAACTTTGTTAGTCTAGCGTCTTAAGATGCCATAAAGTTGGATACCAATCCTTCTAGATATGATTGATTGTTAAAGCTTTGAGGACGGTTGTTGAAGGAACGGTTCGGGATTGAACAGTTGGGTTAGAACCAGTTAGGTGGGTTTGAAAAATTATTTTGAGAATTTTAGGGTTGTCTCCACCTAAGGTTTGGGTGACTTCTCCATGATGGATTATAGGTGTCACCAAGATTGTTTTGCTCGGGCTTGAAGGTATACCACTTACCTCCCGCTTCATTGGTACGCGAGGATGTGTATTCAACAAAGGCTTGTTCGGGATCTTCCATGCAATACTGAGTTGCATGAGGACCACTACAGATTTCACATGAGGTAGTAACTTTGTTTACTTGACTAGGTTGTGTCAGAGCAAGATGAGATTCTTTCGAGCTCGACTAGATGTCGGTCGGATGTACTCGAGACATCTTGAGGTAAAGCGATTGCCTTGACCGGCTTAGCGAAATCCATTGGGTTGTTCCATCTTTCGTTGTCATAGAGGGCGAGGTCCTCTAATAATGCCCAGGATTCTTTGGCGTTTCGGTCACGAAGCTTACCACCGGTCGATTAGTTAATGGTTCGTCTCGTGACGGGATTGACATGGTCATAAAAAAAATTGGACTTGGAGCCAAAGGTCAATGCCATGATGAGGGACTTTTTGTAGTAAGTCTTGAAACGAGTCCATGCTTCTGATAGAGATTCTCCATGATGTTGTTGGAACATCAGGATGTCATTGCAAAGTTTTGCGGTCCTTCCCGGTGGAAAGAATTGAGCAAGGAAACGAGTAGTAAGATCCTTCCATGTGGTGATGGATCCTGTTGCAAGACGTTCAAGCCAATTGCTAGCTTGACCGCTAATGGAAAATTGAAATAAACGCATGTGTGCTCTTTCCCTATTTTCACCGTCAAGGTCAACTGAGTCCACAAGTTTTAAGAAATCCTTAAGGTGTTGGTTTGGATCCTCGGACCAAAGTCCGTGGGATGAGCATCAGTTTTGCACCAACCGGATGGTGTCGGATCGAAGAGGTACCACAATGGTATTCCTGTAGCCCTCGTGGTTAATGGTGGTCCTATAGCCCTCGTGGCTAGGTCTGGAGTAATCTCCAAAAGTACAGATAGGATTCGCATCTCCCATGGTGGTTAACGAGAATGATTTACGAAACAAATAACACAAAGAAAAGATAGACTATGAGAAAGCTAATATAACAAAAATAAAATCTCACTAGAAAGGATTCAAGTGAGTAGACCTAAGTTAAACAATGGTCGGAACCTAACTATTCGCCAGCAGCAGCGCCAAAAACTTGATGTTTGGGCCTTGTAAAGACTTCAACAAGAAGTTTTACAACTCCCTAGGAAGTGTACCTAATCGTTGGAGTGTAGTATAGGCAAGACTCGGGTGTTGTTATTGTTCTCTAGGGGAATAAGTTGGGAAGGCTCGATCATGATCTAACAGAGGTCTATGGGGTTGAGAGAAGATTCTTTTTGTATTTTTATGTTTTTATAAAAGCAAGTAAATATCATAGTTTAAGAGGTTGGTTTGTTTAACTAATTAAAACTAAATATAATCTAAACTACTGGTGATAACTGTATGATAAAAAGATGTATTTACTTAATCATGTATTACTCCTTAGATCGTTTCTCCTAATCCTGTTGCTTTGTCACACTTGTGATGATCTGTGTAAGTATTTCCTAAGTCATGCACGAATTACCTGAACTCGCCATCTATTTAATATTCTGTTAAGGCAACGCATAAGTAAGGTAGTATGAAGACTATTACATGGCCCCTAAGAATATATTAAATGCAATTGAAATATCTTAAGAGGGATCAACCATATTGGGGGTATGGTAGTATGAAGACTGTTACCAGATGGTATCCTTTCTACACACTCGCGTTTTCCTAGACGTCTATGCTAATTTAATATCTTATGGCTAGTTTTCTAAAGCCTAACACGCATATCCATCACAAAAAGCAACATTAAAAGGATCTATAATCTAAGTTTCATAAAATCATAAGTAAATGCAAAGGAGGGTTTAGCCTAGCATGTTATAAAAAAAGCAAGAACATAAATCAATCAAACAACACAGAGACTTATTGAATGATTAAAGATAAAAAAAATCGTACTTGATTAAAACATGGATTAAGGTCAGTTACAATAGGGGTTTGAGGCCCTAATAACGGCCTAAAAGTTGCTAGAATAACTAGGGTTCGTCTCCCAAAAGTTATACAAAGTTACACACTTAAAACCCTAAAATCGGTTATGTATTTATAAGAAAAGCGACGCGATGGCATCGATTTGAAGCCATGACGTCGTCGCCACGTCGATGATTCTAGATCCTCTTTAAGGCGGTTACGTTCTGACGCCGTCACAAAATCCTTGATGCCATCACTTTGCAAATCACGACGGCGTCGCTTTATACTTGTGACGCCGTCTCCACGCTCTGTATGCGTGGTTCTTCAAGATCCTTTGTGTAGAGTCGTAGTCTTGTCCGTTTCTTCTCCAAATGAGCCCAAGTCACGTGTATTTCCTCCAAATGCCATCCAAGTGCTAAAAACCTGAAAACAAACAATTAAGCACATAATCGGGCCATATTTGCATGATTTAGGGGGTTAAATGACCCTGAAATAGTGTATAAAATGACACCTCAACATTTACACGGATAGTTTTCGAGAGGGGTGAAATGATGTATTACTAGCTTATATACGACCAACATATCTCACTAACCTAGTACCAAAACAATCCTTGCATACTTAACACACGTATTGTTTAAGATATCAGTCCTTAGATGTTCTTTAGCTTAAACACGGCTAGAAGAATATTATGTACTCTCAATCTAAATAGTGTGAGTGAACATGAAAACTCGTTTCATGACTACACATCATAACCTCCACTACTAACATTTGACCTTATTAAAATATAGCTACTTTCGACTCAATTTTTTGTATGCCTGATGCATTAGCTGTCATGTACTTAATTTTAACATGGACTTTTATCTTATACAGTTTTGCAATAAACATATTAAGGTGCTTATGTCTATACTTTTTATGTGTATTGTGTTGGTTTTTCTATTTTATATATGCTTACACTGCTTATTATGACTGCTAATGTTGACTGTGTGTGCTTAGCAATCTGATTTTTTCCTAGCTTGCTTGTTTGGGTAGGCTATTTATTTGACTTATATTTGTTATATGAACTGATGCATTAACTGTAAGATACTTAATATGGGGAAGACTCTTTCCTTATATTGAGGTTTAAGAACTCGGGATTTTATGTGTTTTGGTATGCTTTGATGTTTGATTGATGCACTTGTATATGAAGTGAGATTGCTTATTATGACTGATTATGTGGTAATCGTTGGCTTGGCTATCTTATTTATTCTTAGATTTCTTTGCAGCCATGGCTGGTATATCTATATATTTGCGTCCACGTTTCACCTCATAATCCAGACATAATTTCACAGTAAATTCATTTGAGATCATGTTTTCTTTAATTCCAAGGTTAATCTTACCGTCATACGCTTCTACTCCATTGACGAAACAAGGTGCCACATATCTGTCGCTAATCTCCTCAGTATCTATTTTTTGAAAGATTAGTGCCTTCATTTCCTTTTTACCTCCACTATTAGCTGTATCCTGATATTCGAGAGAATTTTAGTCTCCATGTCCTTTAGCTTTTTCACTTCATAGATTTTAACAAGCAAGACATAAAACAATATTTTTTTATTTTTTCATTTTAGAATATAAATTATGTGAATACAAGAACTCAACACATAACCACACATGAAAAAAATCCACAAGTTTTCAGTGTTGATTTTACGGTTTTGAAAATGGTTTTTAGTTTGGAAATTGGTTTTGATTCTGTTTGTGAAAATCTGCAGGAAGTGCGGCGTACTTGGTGTAAGTACGACGTACTTCCTGAATTTGCAGGAAAACCGTCGCACAAAATGATTGTGCGACGCACTTTCTGTAGAAAAACAGATTTTGGGTCAGTTTGCCAGAAAACTGTACGACGATTTTCAAATTTTGGTTTTTTAAAACAGCAATGACTTAACTAAGAATGATTTCAATCCCCGGCAGCGGCGCCAAAAACTTTGATGTGTTTTGAAATCTTTAAATTTATAAGACTGAAAATACCAATTTATTATATGAAAACACACGGGTAAAAGTATAACCCACGTATGTAGTATAATATTTTTAGGTATGAACAGGTCATTCCATGGGATTGGTAATTCTAAGTAAAGTCGGGATGTTTTACGAAAGGTTATCTTATAGACTGTCACGGTCTAAATATAAGGGTTAATTTCAAGATATAAAAACAATGTTTATTTGGGAGACAAGAGTAAATAAGAACAAACTTGGAAAGATAATGAGTTCATGAATTTTAGCATAATCGATTGAAGAAACGGGTAGTTTACTTAAAAGATTGTCTATTTCTCATAATAAAAAAATCCTTTCGGCCTTTACTTTTAATTATAAAAAATGCTTTAAGTTTGATTCGCGTTTTAGAAATAATAAATATAAACTTGCTTAACCAAGTTCTTTAGACATGAGGTTGAGCGTTAAACCCTTTTATTCTTGGGATAATGATCATTTAACTAGCCAATCCTCACAAGGCTAAGATCGAGTTGTTCATAGACAAAAAACTAGAAACCAAGCACAAAGTCGGAGTCTTTCGACCTATATCTGGATTAAGTGGTGATCAAATGATGATTAAAGATCCAAGTATAAAAATATCAAGTTCATATTTGTTAATTCCAAAAATTATTAATTTATCCAAGTTTGATCCATAATACCCTTATGATTCCCAAACAAACATGATAGACTACTCCATAATCATGGAAACAAAACACATAACAAGCATAATAGATTCAGAAAACATTTTATTCAAAAGGATAACGTGTTTATACCGATTCCACAAGAAAATTATATGGTTTCCTTACAATAACTTTCTTCGAATGAAACAATAGTAACCCGAAATTTCAACTAATAACAACTCTTCCACAACCTTCTTTGGCCTAAATTCCTACTTCTTATATGATTATAACATGTAAATGATGAAGATCCTAAGGACACTTCAATCTTTGCCACAACTTCCTTCTAACTTAGAAATGATTCTCAAGATGAGAAATAAGATGTTTGAGATGAGAATGGAATAGAATGAGATGATTTGAGCCTCCAATTCATGCTCCTTTTATAGCTGAGGTGAGAGTATCAGTTGATATCATAATAATTTTGGAGTAACTGCAGGTCGAAGTCTGCCGCACTAAGTAATTTTGCGCCGCACTTGGCCTGGGTATCAAATTGCATTAACCCGCTCTGAAGTATGCCGCACTTCATGGAAGTGCGCTGCACTTCTGGCCTTTTTCATTAAATCTTTTCTTATAGATCCTTCTCTTGATGACCGTTAGTATATTTAACTAGATATCTTTGCGTTTTAGTCCTTTTCGTCATTCTTGGTCTTGAAACAATTATTACACCAACAAGCAACCAAACGTGCAATATTTCATGCGTTAACATATATATTTCACACATTTTCGAGGGATATTTTATGTATATTTGGAGCGTTATCAAATCCCCTCATACTTAGCTTATTGCTTGCCCTCAAGCAATCAAAGCGAAAGTATTTCGTTTTAATAAAACAAATTAATGATCACAAGAATAGATAAAGCGACAAAGCAACTCATGAATTTTTACAAATCAGTTTATTTTCACACTCTCTCAGTTTAGTGTAATGGATAGTATACGGAAGTCACTCATTCGCTCAGTCGTGAAATGTTCAAATTACCATAGGCTTGTACAAGAAACTAAACTTCACCGACATGGCGTAAGCACCAAACATAAACATCAAAAGATGTAATTAATTTAGTTATATTATTATTTTTATATTTGTTGAAAAAGGTTTATAATAAAATCATAATCCATCTTATCCTTATATGCAACAAACATTTCCTTCACTTTATCACTTTTTTTTAAAACAACTTTGGCTTATTTTGCCTTATTTCACTCTTACTTGGGGGAAACTTGCTTTCTCCCCATATTTAGGATAAGCACACTACTTCAAATGAATTTAGAAGTTTGCAACCTTCGCACTTCATTATAATAGTGATACCAGCATTTACGCGCTTCAATTCGTACGAATAAAACTTTAGATAATTTAATTAAAAAGCTTTTTGAACAAAATTATTGTATACTTATTTTTATATTTTTATCACGTCTTAATCAGTAAAATATTTATAACACGCGAACGTGTTCCTACTGCGGTCTCGTAAAGATTTCAAATACAAGTTCTAGAATTAACAAATCACCGGCACACTCATATAATTTTAAATCGATACCAATGCTCCAGAAAAGGCGACAAACTACAAATACACAGCCGTAACGACGAAAGAGACACTTGAAATTGCATTCAAACCTTAACTTGAGAAAGCTAAAGATAAAAATTATCTTAGGTATCAAAGGTGGATACTTGAATCTCTTAAGATCTAATCCTCACATACTTAGGTTTTGGGTGGTATAAATATGCTAGTAATGTTATCAATCCAAAGTCAGATTGCTTGTATGTGATCAACAAAATGTTATTTTTCCAAAAAAAATTCAACTTCCCTTTTTTTATCAAAGATAAGTGTTTACTTTTCCAGTTTATCCCCCCATACTTAATATGAGCATTGTCCCTAATGTGAAATATTATAGAGAAAGATAGAATGGGAAAGTAAATTAATACTCCCTTATCTATGATGAATTTTGTAAATCTTCTCTTCACATCAATTCGTCACGCGCCTTTCTTCTTTTCCTGTAATAAATATAAATACTACAAAGCACACACAAATAATAATAATATTCATAATTAATTAATAACAAGAAATAAGAAAATATTGTTTGAATGCCAACAGAGGCATTTTACAGACCATAGTAATAATAATAATAATGTTTTAGAGAAATTGCTTTAGAACATACGTAACCCAAAACATGCGGTCACACAACCAACTCGTGTCATCTCGACACTACTTATCATCATCTGACTGCTGCTGCTGAGGTGGGTATTGCAGATAATACTGATCATACTGCTGCTGATCATATTCAGGTGGGTTATAGGCTCCCTATAGTGGAACACTGTAAACCCCAGCCATGTGCTCAAATACCCCAGCATACCTGTCCTAGTGATAAGACTGTTTATAATACATCCTCTCAATCACTCCCTGGCGTATCTCCATACTACCCATCCTCTCATACAAATCATGCATCGATGCTCTCAGAGATCTAGGAATAGCAACTCTCAGTACACCTGGCTCTGGAGCCTCAGGAATTAGCCTACCTTCAGATTCGATTAAATCTCTAAGTGTAGTAGTATCCAAAGCTTTGCAATAGATCAGAGCACTCAAACTGTTAAGCACCTCTTCAGACAGCAAATTCTTCCTTTTAGCAATCTTCATAATAAACTGTCCACATCAAATCATACTCTCTTTCTGATTACCACCTCCTTTCCTCTTCATCCACCTCGCTATCAACCAAGCAACATTCGCATACCCATTCTAATGTCTAGCTTCGAACATACTCAATAACCACAAATCATTTTTCTACATCCTGTCATACCTGGTAGTTCTCTGACACAAGCCATAAGTGATCATTTTGTGTAACACCCTTAAAACAGGGTTCCAGATAGTAGAATCATGACTCCTTGATACACTAAGATTTTCTCCTCGACTAATGCTCAACCAATACTCTTGAGCGTTGAAATGCTCATCACTACGCAAACCACCTTTAAAGTACACAACAAATCTTTCTTCCTCAATTTCCTTCGAGTTATACAATCCTAACCTCTTTGAAAACTCCAACAATGTCCAACTAAAAGCACGTCCACAAAGCCTAAATTTGATTATCTTTTTGGTCCTCAATTCGTCAGCAGCATAAACTTCATCAAACTCGTAGGTAGAATAAAACTTATGGCAAAGCTCGCTATAAATTGGCTCATCAATGTTAAAAGCATTAGTCTATGCTTCTGAAGTAAATATCTCCTCATTTGTACCAGCCACAAAAAACTTAATCGTCAATATTTCATCAATCGCCTCACCACAACCCATTTGATTCAATACGTTATAATCCATAACACATGGTGAGTAAATAAGTCTAGGAAGCAATTGAACAAGCTTAGTGTTGTATCAACTCTTAGTAGCCTGGTTACACCCTTCCCAAAGCAAAAACGGGTGGTGGACACGTGGAAGCATCACTTCCTCCATCGTCTCGTATTGTCGGGAGCGTTTGGGTCGTGAGGATCCGGCTTCATCGTCATTTGTTCGAATAGTCACATAAAAAACAATTCACAATAAAGCGTATAATGATGTTAGAAAACAATTAGTATCAATGGATGGGTTTTCGATAGGTTTTCATATGTTCTGTTTGATTCATGTCTTTTTTTTGCGTCGCACTTCATAGAAGTGCGGCGTACTTTCTGGGAAATTTGCTAAGTGCGCCGGTTTTATAGCAAAAACCAGCGTACTTCCTAGGCTGGTTATAATAATTTCAAATTTTTCTTATGTTTTTCAACAAATAATTTTAAAATAAATACATGTTTATGAATAGTAATTTTCAGATTTGTAAAGATTTCAACATGCATTCGATTAATGACTCTTGTATATCATAATTCTATGGGTAATTATACATAGTAAGCATAGATTTTTAATTCCCCCAATCTAATTGTAAATAACCCTAATGAGCAAGAAATTTAAACAAATTGATAGCAAACGAGTTTAAGAATGAAATTGATATACCATTGACATGATTAAAGACTTGATGGATTGATGTTTTGAAAATTTTCTTTAAGTTTTGTGCAAGACCTGGCGGTTTTGTGTTTTGTGTGGGTTTTTATAAAGTGTGAAATCTTGTTTTATAAGTTTTTAGATGAAACCGTTGCAAAGTGCGGCGCACTTCATATAAGTGAGGCATACTTGCCCTTTTTTATAAAAATTATATATATTTTTATTTTTATTTATTTCTTATATATATATGTAATCAAAACATACCTTATACGCTTTATAACTTAAATGCAAATATGATTGCAAACATAAATTTTTATTTCAATCTACCAAACTGACTCTTTTAATGTTAACATTTATCGGACTAATATCCGTACATCAAATGTAATCCATTATGGATTTATACAATTGACTTTATTTGACTCAGCATTAAAAAGGTAAAACGGAGTCTAATAGTCACATCGTTTTATACTTGAATACAGTTGGTGACATGATTCACTCAACTTGTGGGTACTTAGACAACTTTGCCTTGTTTCTTTACACAAAATCCTTGGCATAAATATTTGGAAGGTAGGGTCGGTCAATCTGATCTCGGCGTGCCACTGCCCATCACCTTCCTCCTTTTTATTAAAACACCTAGTATAATCGGGTTTCCAATCAACATGCTATAATGGTACTAGCAAAGATGCAAGAAAACTGACTACTTTCTTCCAAACACACACCTTTCTGAATGGGTTCATGTAACACCCCCCCCCCCCCCCCCTGAGAGGCATCAGATTGCGCAGCAGAAAATTAGCAATTTGATGTTACTAAATAGCATCCTTCACCACGATAATAGAAAACGACCCAAATAAGACGTTTTACCAAACATGTGTTCCATAATTATTCAGAGTTAAAATGCGTTTAGGTCCCACAGAATCGTAACCACCGTCTATTACAATATTGAAAAGCAAATGTTTTCAAATAAAAGACATTGTTTTTAAACACAACATAAGACATTGTTTTTGAAAGACCGGAACACACAAGTAGTCTTTCCATAAAATCCACCACACGCACGACACCGCCACATCATCGTTGCCTTCAACCTTGGTTACCTGGGATAAAACATGTTTAAAACGTCAACAACAAAGTTGAGTGAAATTCATAGAGTTTAAAATAATCAATGAGTAAAAACCTTTGAACACATAATTAGTTCTCGGGAAAACAAAGCAACAAATGCAATGTATAGCAACTTCTTTTCTTTCACGCAATAAGCTCATGACACCGAACGTTAACAAGACATATGGCATTTCATATGTTAAAGGCGCCCCAAAACAAGGTATTATTGTCATATACCTACTAATTTCTAAGTACAAAATGTTTGTTGACAGGGTGGTCACAAGGATTCAGAACCCAGACAGGGTTGTCAAACCCAATAGATCTATTTAATGCATTAGCATTCACCATAACAGGCAATTAACGGTTCATGAAATAAGGGACTTTGACGATAGCTACTTATGCGGAAACAATCTCGTAAACGGGTCCAGCATACCATAAAATTATATGTGTTCGATTTATAAAACAAACATGCATCCCCCTCGTGGGTTTAAAAACAATTAAAAGAATTTAATGCAAGGCTATGAACTCACCTTAATCAAAAGATCCAAATCAATCAACTTCAACTAATGCAAGAAACTTCACGTCTAACCGCGACCTATATTATACATATATAGCGGTACGTGACTAAAAGTATAATAGATCATATATTACATACTTGTATGCATATACATATTACTATTACGTATATAAAATCATGTACTAAAATCTCCAAGTGCGACGCAAACCAATTCACCTTGACGCACTTAACCATATTACAACATTTTCAATAAAGTTTTCATTTTTAGAAAGTTTGCCGAAAGTAAGGATAATATAATTCGAACTTCATATTTCGTTATCAATTAACTAACATTACTAACCCTTTGCTCATTATAGACTTCATTCAAAAATTTACTCAAGTTTGACTTTCAAAAGTCAAAGTTCGTAGTTGACTTTTTACCCAAAAAATTACCCAAAATTGACTCGGCCGTAAAACGTTTGTTTTTAGGAGTTACAAGGCCAACCTTATATCAAAACAGACCTTAGAACATCCTTTATCATTATCAAAATCCTAATTTAGATTTCAAAAATTTCTCGACATGCTATGACCAAGTCAAAATTTCTGGTCAACGAAATCAACCCAAAGTCATACCAAAACTTATTTTTATCAAAATCTAAATATTCCAACATGTTTAACTAGCCTAACACCATGTACCAAAACTATCAAACACATGTTCATACTTGAAACACTTTCAAATTGATTTTGCACATGAATCATTTAGCTACAATTATATACATGTAATAACATTCAATTAAATCAAGTAAACAAGTAATTAGAAGACTCACAAAGCTAGATCAAAGATCAAATATGGTTTCCCCCTTGTGTTTGAATTCGGACGTGTTAGATATTAGAAAAAGACTCGGTCACCCCGTGTATTTTACTGTTTATTATAGCTCATAGTTTAATAGTTAATAGTACGTTTTTCGGTTTTAAGTCGGGTACAAAGACCCTGGTATATTATAAGTACTATATAAAAATTTTTTAAATTGCCTCTTCCAACTTTGAAGAGGCAAGCTAGTTCCCTATTTCATTACAAAAGAAACACTTTCCGCTTTCAGACTATTCTCTCTCTAGTGTTTCTCTCTCTAGAAACTAGCCAAATCCAAGAATCGACACCGTGTTATGATATAGGATATACCACAATTGGTATCAGAGCTTATAGGATGATTAGATCGTGTGTATGTGCGATTTTACTTGCTTGATTTTAGCTCGAAAAGTGTGCCACAAAAGTTTCTAGCTCAATTTTTTGAAGATTCTCTGAATTTTGTGTTTGTAATGAAGAAGTTTGGGTGTTGCTAGTTGCTATTACCTGTGTATTGTGTTTGTTTTGGGCAATAAAATCAAAGCAAATCGTTCGAATAAATAATAAAACGGTGTAATTTATAGGTGATTTTCTGTGAAAAACTCGTTGTTCCTTCGTGAGAGTTAGGCTAGAATTTCTTCACGGCGGTTTTGCTGAAAAATATTAATTTTATTGAGTAAGGTTTACCAACCCTCTAGACACAAAAATAGTGACATCACGGCGGTTTGCTAGGTGGAGAGTTGCTCAGAGTGGCAAGTTGTTACTAAAAGCAGCAGTTCTTACCGGCGTTTGAATCGATCGGCGCGAGTTGCTCCAAAAGAAGGCGAGTTTGTTAATACGCAGCGGTTTGCTTACCAGCGGTTTGAACAGGTCTTATCACGGTTTTGAATATTTTAAATAGGCAAATTTCTTAAGGAAACTCTGGCGGTTTTGAAATACATCTACGGCGGTTTTGATTCCAAAATATTCTACACGCGGGTTTTGCTTAACTCTTCGCAAGGCGGTTGCTGGCAGCGAGTTGTGTTCGGGCGAGTTGGCCCTAAAGATTTCACCAGCGAGGGCCTTAATCCTCGCGAACGGGTTGCTTTGCAGTAGTTGTGTTCCTGGAGCGAGTTTTGCTAAAATTCCATCCACCGGCGGGTTGCTTATTTTTCTTTGGCAGCGGTTTGATAGACCTTTCGGCGCCGAGTTTGAGCTATCTGTCTTCGAAATTTGAAATATATCAAACTCGGGATTTAATATCACAAAACAAACACGAATACGTTAACCTCACCACTTTAACGTACACTCACCAAATCTTGATCATCTAAACATATCCATATCATAATAATACACAGATGTCTAGTTATGCAAGAAACATCCAGTGTGCAGGTTTCTGATACACGCCCACCAATGGCTTGATAGAACAACTTTGAATCTTTGGCAACAACGATACAGTCTGTAACTGTCTAGGAAAGGATAATGGAGAGAATATTTAGAAGTCCATTAAAGCCGGACCATTTTCAGATGGGACGGTCTTCAGATGGTATTACTGAGGAACCGAGGGTGAAGGTCAACAAGGTCCGTACTGCTAAGTCCTTAAAGACCTTCGGCTTGAAGAAAAGAAAGGTATAAAGCTGACATTCGTGCAACCACTATCCTTACTTCAGGGTATACCAAAGGACATCTACTCATCTCATCATCACTATACTACGCTAAAGACATTTGGAGGAAAATGTGAAGATGATTTTTCCTGGAAGGTTCTGATTAAAATAGATGACAGGGAAATCTCAGTTATAACGATGAATTTGAACACTACCATCAAATCAAAGGAGAAACCATTCCAAGGATACTATGTTAGGTTTTACAAAGCTCATTAATGACATGAAAACATCAAAATGAACCATGTCCAGATGCAGCTCAACTCTAAAGTTTGTGAACTACAGGTTTGCCGTGAGTGGAGTTAGATTCATACTGAAGTCAAACTTAACAGAGGGTTTGAAAGAGTCAAACTGTGATCATTGTAATGCATACATAAAGCAACATGAGGTGCATCTAATGAGAACAAAATTAGATGGAAAGATTCGTCAACCAAATAATGATTCCTTTGGCACTAAGTAGTCGGACGACTCAGCTCAAGCAGATCCAGGCACATTCATCAAGTCTCCTCAATCCTCAACAGAACCAATCCTTCTGATACTTTCATCTGAGACTCAGGGAGTTCTTCACCAGAAAAACTTGATTGAAAGTTTAATCCAACCACTTGCCCCTCTCACTCGATCGTACCAAATCACATCCCTTCCTCAACTAACAATCAACTTAGAGCTTCTCTAGATGGCAAAGAACAAAAGCTATGATTACAAACGTGGATAGTTGTTGTTCAAGATGTCCGTTGGAAGAAACAGTGCTACTAATCAGGACGAACATTTAATCAAGGAAGAACTTTCACAGAAAGATATAGCAAGAGGAAATGGAGTTAGCGGGAAATGTAGGAGCTCAGAACAGAGGAGGCATGATTAATCCTGGTCAAGCGAAACCCATCAAGTGCTACAACTGTAACGGACTAGGGCACATAGCACGTGAATGTCCAAGACCAAAGCGACTTCAAGATTCAGACTACTTCAAGGACAAGATGCTACTAATGCAAGCCCAGGAGAGTGGAGCAGTACTGGATGAAGAACAGTCGTTGTTTCTTGTAGGGGAACAGGTTTTTACCAATCGTTTGATGATGATGTGATGATTCACAGGAGAATATGGATGGCACTAAATTGTGGACCATATTTTTGAAGCTGATGAATGTGATGCATTCGACTCTGATGTTGATGAGGGTCCCACTTCACAAACCATGTTCATGGCAAATCTCACATCTGAAGATCCAATCTACGATGAAGCCGGGCCATCATACGACTCGAATAATCCATTTGAGGTACAAGATCATGATGCCTTTGTAGATCATATGGATGAGTATCATGATGTACACGAGATGCAAAACGATGTACAACACAACTACGTTGGATGACCTGATGCTAGACTATACGAGTGATAGGTAATATTATTTCC
Organism: Tanacetum coccineum; assembly: GCA_026074375.1. NCBI lineage: Eukaryota > Viridiplantae > Streptophyta > Magnoliopsida > Asterales > Asteraceae > Tanacetum > Tanacetum coccineum. The sequence goes on along the minus strand of BQNB010001645.1, from coordinate 56,531 downwards.
GTATGAATCTTAATGTAGAAGACAACGAAGAACCTGTTGTACCATGTAATGTATCTTCTGTACGAAATGATGCACTAATGTCTATTCTCGATGAAATGCATGAACAGGGTGGTACAAGTTAGATTCACAAATAAGCCACACTGTAAATGAATGACCAGTGACCTTCTGAACCTTGCGAGATATAAGGAACTCTCTGGTCGGGGAATATGAAAAACGGCAAAGTTTGAATTAACTGATATGAGAACGAAAAAATGAGAACAAATGAGAATAATTATACTCAGACCGAAATAAGAAGAAAACGTCTTTAAAAATTCTGAACTTCATTCAGCACAAAACTTCTTAGTTCTACAATGAACCCTTATAAGTCAAAGACAGAAGAAGTAAAACTTTTGAAAACGGATTTTAAACAAAAGGAAGACAAATTCCTTGAAGAGTTTTTGGACTTAAAAAAGCTAAAAGACAAGATTGAAGATAGATTATACAACAGATCAGTCATCAAACCGTTCACGAGGTTTGTAAACGAATCTTTTTATGATGAAAAACACAAGGTAGCAATAGGCTACAAAAATCCTGTATGTCTCGCTCGTGCAAAGCAAGCTCAGTCTGCTCTGTATAATGGTCATGTACTTGTCACTACCAATCATACACCCACTGTCGTACATGACTCAGAGGATACTCGTGAGATATCTGAGATAACTAGGAAAAGAATGCTTGAGAAAATGAAAAGCCCTCTATGTGTGGAAAATAAAGTTAGGATTGCCCCCCCAGATTACTCGAAGGAGAACCTTCTTGCAACCTTTGCTCCACAAAGAAATCTGACCCCAGAACAGATATTTTGGTCCATAGATAACAACAACAGGAAAAAGGCTGAAACCTTAGCTCCAAAACCAATTTCTCGCACTGACAGTTGGTATCCACCCCAATACCCCTGTCAAGCCTTGTTCCCCAGAGAATTCGTCCACTAAATGTCAAGTGGAAAATTTAACCTTTTATTACTACAACATAACTTTTTAACGGAATTTTTGACAAACTTGCAAAACTAAATCCTGAAAGTTATTCCATCGAGGTCCCTTACAAGGGGGAAAGAGGTTTTGAGCAAACAAAAAGATGTTACCTCACTGAAGTTATTCCATTTTTCAAAACTCTTAAAGAACACTTTGTTGGAGTTCAAAAAGCCCTCTTTAAAGAAGTTAAAGAAATGGAAGAAATTTTTGATCAAATGAATAACGAAGTGGACTAAATATTGATAAACCTACAATGTGCTGAAATTGAAAAGAAAAACCTTCTCATTGAAAATGAGAATCTGATTGTGAATTGCTTGTCGACTCAACTGCTGTATGATGTGGAAAAATCACGTTGTCTAGATCTTGAAGCTGACATGTCGAAAGTTCATGATGAGTCAAAACTTATTTTCAAAACTTGACAAGGGAATACCTAAATTGCAATAAAAGTATCACATCTCAAGAACAGTTTTGATAATAAAAATTTCACAAGCAATCACAGGAAGCCTCCTTGATTTTAAATCCTGCTTTAAAATCAGAACTCGAGCATTAGATTAAAAGAAAAAGATAACAGTGATTCGACTACTTGAAAGATCTAGTCCTCTATTTAAATGACATAAGTCCTGAGCCTATAATGCTGTAGATGCACTAGCTACTGCTCTATTGAACAAATAATTTGCGATAGAAGTATAACTAGAAAAGGTCAAACAACAATTACCAAGAATTGTTAATGACCCAATTAGATCAAATCGTGCTCACTCCAAGTGAAAAGACATCTACCATGTTGAATGAGATTTGAAGTCTAAAAGGCTCAATTGGCGAAGCAAAGACCTTGTTAACTAGTGACTATGTCCCAAACCAAAAGTTCTTGCCTCCTCCGAGGCATGAGTACGCCCATTGACATTAACCCATCCCTCATCCCCTTAAAGCATAATAGGAGTGCTCATTTAAAATATATCATCCATCCCCTTAAGGAGAAGTGTAGACGGTTAGGGAGATTTGTAGAGGAAGGCTAGAGGTAGTTAAAACCATCAGGTATAGCTCACTTAACTATGCTTGCGCTACACAAAGTTATCTCAGGAATTGTTTACAATGTGTGATTGGCACTGCCCAAAAAGTTCAATAAACGAGATAACAAGGCTCCCCTCTACCCCCTGTTACTAGGAAAAAGCAAGTTACGTTTATGATAACAGGAACCTTCTTCTAGTAGACGCACAGAAACAAAAAGTGCACCAGAGAGTTCACTGACAATATCCCTGTGCTTCCCTCTACATGAGGGAGTAAAATAACGATTCCACTTGAAAGCAAGCGGGTCAAGCTAAAGCAATACAAAGAAAAACAGGATCCTGCCAGCTAAGGAAGGAGAATAAAAGGAAAGTAGAAGTACACCTTAGGACAAATAAGTCAGTTTGGAAAAAAAATAAATCGGGTTTGATTCGAGCATTTAGCTCTAACGTGTTTGTAATTAATTCGAATTTCTTGAATCTGTAAACTCTGGCAAGTCCATGGAATGTGTGTTGTTAATATCTTGAATTCATGTTAATCTACCCCCCATCGTATAATGTCTTGAATAAGAGAAAACAGATCTAGAAAACCAAAAGGCAAACTGTCTGATAACAGTTTACACAAGACCAAACAGATCTAGAAACCAAAAGGCAAACTGTCTAGATTAACAAGTTTTTAAGCAAGACCAAGCAGATCTGAAACCAAAAGGGCAAACGTCTGATACCCAGTTTGTCCAGACCCAGCGGTTTGGAAAGCTACGTTGGAAACATATTTTGGCAGTATTGTTATCAAATGGAGAACCCACAGGAAAAGAAACTCACCTTAGGAAAACTTGATTGTGGTCACATGGAGACCCACAGGAAAGAAATTTTGCCTTAGGGAAATGTGCCAGTTTACTAAGCTTTTCTGTGAAATGTTACTACTCTCTATCCCTGCTAACCAACAGGTACCCTCAACCAAAAATTGGGAACCAAAATTCCAAACTCCTCCAACTCGACTGTTTATTTCAAATGCAGGTCTACAGTCCGTCTTGGTAACTAACTCAGGCTGCTCAAACAACATATGACGGGGAATCGTTCAAAGCTCATGAATTTTTGTTGGGAAAATTCATCCGGTCATCAGATTCGGAATGATTCAACTTAGGAACTATCACGGGTTATGGAGATTTATGTTATGGTGACAGTGTGGGGGATCTCAAGAGTTGTACTACGTGGAGGACTTAGACACAATCTGTTCTCTGTAGGCAATCTTTGTGATTCTGATCTTGATGTGGCCCTTCCGAAAAGCATACTTTGCTTTTGTTCGAGTGATCTAATGGTACAATATCCTTAAAGGTAGTCGCTGGTACCCCAATTTTGTACACATATCGATTTGATGAAATGAGTTGAAGTCCTTCCTCCCGATATTGCTTTGCTGTCCCCAATACAAGCTTCCCAAGTCCAAATCATGGTGTGTGCAAATCGTCGTTTTAAAACCATTTAAACTCGGACACGATAAATGATCTTGCTCGAAAAGAATCTGGTTAGAGGCCTAACCCAGATTGAAGTTTTGAAAAGGATCATCGTTGCTCAACTGTCCAACTTGAAAAAGCAAGAAGATCTCCCCACCGCCAAATCTGAAAACCATATATGGAAAGTTCTTCATTACCCTTCACATGATCTGTGTGGTCCAATGAAAGTCCCCAAAGTATTAATAAACGGGAAGAAAATACATCTTAGTCAGCGTGGGATGACTATTCAAGATCACATGGGTAAAGTTTCTTGAGGTCAAGAATGAAACTCCAATTTTGGCACCAACTTTCTAAGCAAATACAGGTTGGCCTCAACAAAACAGTTCAGATTTCATCCGCACAATATCGGACGGAATTCGTCAACCAATTTATGTCCTGGTTACTATGAAGGTGTTTGGTATATTTTCATCAACGTCCTGTTCCAAGAACTCCTCAACAGAACGCGTTTGTTTGAAAGACGTAATCTAACACTGTGGAGAAGCAGCACCGTACAATGATGATATTCTCGAAAGCTCCCATGTTTCTATGGGCAGAAGCTGTAGCCACTGCATTTGTTTACAACCCAGAACGATCACCTGAATTCATCCTACTCGTCATAACAAACACTTTATGAAGCTGTGCATGATAAGAAGCCTGATCTTACATTCTTTTTGAGTATATTGGTGCTTTTGTGCTATCCTGCAAATGAGTAGCAAAATCTAGGAAAATTCAAGCCAAAGCTGACCTTCGGATTTTTGTGGGTATGCTTCCTAGCCGGAAAAGGCTATAAAGCTACAACACGAGAACTCGTCGAGTAATGGAAACAATTCATGTAACCATTCCGATGAGAGCATCATCTATGAGGTTCCTGTACGCATCAGTTCAGGACCCGAGCCTATCATGATGACCCCTGGACAGCTCAAAACAGGGATCGCTCCAACCGACAAAGAGCTGGAGATGTTATTTCAACCAATGTTTGATGAACAACTTGAACAATCTCGAGTAAATGAACCAGTACCTTCTGCTACTGAAATCAATGCTCAAGTTGTCCCACCAGGTACATCTTTGTCTACAACTATTGCTCAAGATGCACCGTCAACAAGTGCTTCATCGTCAACATCCGGTATTCATCTTCCAGTCCAACATCAAGAAATTGCAGAAGAACCCATTCAAGAAGAAATCATTCACGATGTTCTTCATCCTTCACATAACCTTGTTACTGGAGATCCAGGTTCGGCACAATCATCATCTGGGAATGTTAATGCAGCGGAACCCAACCAAGTTAACTACCCTCCAGATCATCTCAGAAGATGGACCAAAGATCATCCTCTGGATAACATCGTTGGCAATCCCTCTCGTCCTGTATCTACCAGAAAACAGTTAGCATCCGATGCTTTGTGGTGCTGTTTCCATACTGAACTGTCCAAAGTCGAACCCAAGAACTTCAAAATGGCCGTGATAGAAGACTGCTGGTTTCAAGCCATGCAAGATGAAATTCACGAATTTGATCGACTTGAAGTATGGGAATTAGTACCTCGCCCAATCTATGTTATGGTTATCGCTCTCAAGTGGATCTACAAAGTGAAGCTTGATGAATATGGTGATGTACTGAAAAACAAAGCTCGGTTAGTTGCAAAGGGATATCGTCAGGAGGAAGGTATTGATTTTGAAGAATCGTTTGCTCCAGTTGCACGGATAGAGGCCATCAGAATATTCATTGCCAATGCTGCAACCAAGAATATGATCATCTACCAGATGGATGTCAAAACTGCTTTTCTGAATGGTGATCTTCAAGAAGAAGTCTTTGTCAGTCAGCCTGAAGGATTTGAAGACCAGGATAATCCTACTCACGTTTATCGTCTGAAGAAGGCTCTTTATGGGCTAAAGCAGGCACCAAGGGCGTGGTATGACACACTATCAAAGTTCCTTTTGGCTAACAATTTCTTCAAGGGTGCCGTGGATCCAACGTTATTCACACGCAAATCAGGCAAACATATTCTACTTGTTCAAATATACGTAGATGACATCATTTTTGCCTCAACAGATCATAATGCGTGTCTCATTTTTTCCAAAGAAATGAGCTCCAAATTTTAGATGTCAATGATGGGACAAATGTCGTTTTTCTTAGGACTACAAGTTTCCCAAAGTCCCAGAGGCATCTTTATTAACCAAGCAAAATATGCTCTCGAAACCTTAAAGAAATATGGAATGGATCTCTCTGACCCTGTCGATACACCAATGGTAGATCGATTGAAACTGGACGAGGATCTCATGAGGAATCCAGTTGACCAAACTCGATTTAGAGGAATGGTTGGCTCCGTAATGTACCTTACAGCCAGTAGACCAGACCTTGTATTCGCTGTATGCATGTGTGCTAGAAATCAGGCTAAGCCTACCAAAAAGCACTTTGAAGCTATCAAACGTGTCTTTCAGTACTTGAAAGGAACCATTAACATGGGCCTTTGGTATCCGAAAGACAACGCCATGTCACTAACAGCTTATGCAGATGCGGATCATGCGGGATGTCAAGATTCAAGAAGAAGTACGTCGGGAAGTGCTCAGTTTCTTGGAGATAGATTGGTTAGCTGGTCATCAAAGAAGCAAAGAAGCACTGCAATATCAACAACAGAGGCTGAATACATTGCCATGTCTGGATGTTGTGCTCAAATCCTTTGGATGCGATCATAACTCAAAGACTACAGATTTGACTTCAATAAAATTCCTCTATACTGTGATAACAAGAGTGCAATTGATCTTTGCTGTAACAATGTCCAGCACTCTCAATCAAAACACATCGACATACGTCACCATTTCATCCGAGAGCAAGTGGAAAATAGAGTGGTTGAACTCTACTTCGTAGAAACGAACTATCAACTTGCAGACATTCTCACAAAAGCATTACCAAGAGAACGGTTCGAATTTCTTCTTCCACGCCTAGGCATGAAGAGTTTGACCCCTGAAACTCTCAGACGCCTTCAAGAAGGAGAGGATGAGTAAACGAAATGCCTTCGTGTATCCTTTGTACACAGGTTAACAAAAAAAAACCCTTAGTAAATATTTTAAGTCATTTGGAATTACTAAAAGGCTTGCAATTACTTCAGATTGCAACCCGGTTTGATGTCTGGGCATGGATTACTTTATATCAATGCATTATCCGATTATAGTTAAAAATGATGATGGTAGAGCTGTTCAACTGAAATTTTCATCTCAATCATCGACTACAGCTCTTTCAATAGAAAACGGGTCATTGTTTGAGGTGGAGAGTGAATGTGAAAATTTGCTTCATCATATAAGGTTCTAAAAGAAGTAATTGGGAGGATCTTCCATGGTTGTTTAGGAGTGTTGCATGCTATGAAGGTGTAATTATAAGATGGTTGCTGTATTCTAATGGGTTAATATTTGAAGGGGAGTGATATGTGCTTAATTACACATATCTTTTACCTCTAAAAACGAGCTTAAATGACCAAAAACAGACAAAAACTGCCAAATATATGTTTGTTTTGCATTTGTATTGTGAAGGAAGTGGATATCAACAAAAAGACAGAAAAACCAGGCCAAAATGACAAAAACTGAGCTGGAATGGGAAAGATGTGCAAAATCAAGGCCAAAGTTCCAAAATGACAAAGGCAAGCGTCAATATGAAGAATCAGCAGTCAAACCGAGCCGGAACTGATGGGAATAATATTGAACTGCTAATCTTATACCCATCTGATGGTTATGAAGACTGTGAAGACCAAATGGGCCCTCAATCAATTACAACAGCCCATTTGTGTACAATTGACAAAGACTGTGAAGACTTTGAAGGCCCAATCCTAGCCCAGTTACAGCCAATCTCAGCCATTGTACACACAAAACCCACTTCATAACCTTATTGGGCTTGAAAAAGCCCAATAACCAAGCCTAAACCTTATTGGGCCCAAACCCAAACCCAGTGGGCCCAATACAAACCCAAGCCCAATTATGGCCCATTAATCCTTTTTATAAAACAATAAGGACTAAAAATATCATTTTTAAAACAAGTTTTATAAAGGAAAAAATGGTAAAATGAAGAGAGGGACTAAAACTGCCAATTGGCAGAACTTTTATTATTTTAAAAGCCAGGGGCAGATTTGCAATTCTTTAATTCTTTCTTTTATTAAAACAGAGGGACTGTTTCTGCCATTATTCAAACTCTTTTTAATTCTTTTATTCATAAACAGGAGGGACCATTTGTGTACAACTCCAAACTCCTTTTTATAACTAAAAATGGGCCAAAACGAAATGAAAAGAGAGAGAAACATGGGGGACCAAAGTTGCATCTTTTTCATTCTTTTCTTTTAAAACAAACCAGCAACAGGGTACCTCAACCCACTTTCCCGCCAACCCTAAACCGCCCTCTCCCATGGTTTACAAGGCCAAACTACTATCCCAAAGTACTTCCCAGCTCACCCCTACCCTTTCCCCACAACCCAATGCCCCTACAAACCCTTTCCAGTTCAACAATCACACAACCCGAGACCCCCCAATGGCTGAGATTGTGTATAAAGTAGCACAAAGTGATCCAAGGGTCAAAGGAGTGTGCAAAGGTTCCTACTCTCTCAACTAGCACAAGTGAAGAACCAAAAAGACAGACTTGGGACTTGTATAAATTGAAGAAAAGCAAGCCGACAACACCAACACCTTTTTTTTATATGCTTTAGCTTAATTTTCAATTCCAAGTCTTTTCTTTTAATCTTTTAAGTGTATTCAGTTTATTTAAAGCCTATGTTGTAATAACTTTCAGTTTTAAATAAAAGTTAAGAGTTTTTGAGAAAATTGCCATTGTCAAAATTTGAAATATCATATAACCCTTTTAATTCTGTTTATCTTGTGTAAGAGTGTGTTAAAATGAATAAACCTCACTTGTAATCACCTTTATTAAACCTGTTCTTCACAAAAAAATAGTTTACAAGCCTTTTTTATATTTAAGGGGGTGTTTGGTTTTATACTTAAAATGGGTCAAAAGGGAATTTGCATGGGTCAAGTTCACTCAGCCAACTTTGGCTGAGTGTGTGAGGTTTATTAAGCCTCTTAAATCACCATTCTTAGTTTAGAAATAAGTTTTTATAGCCCTTTTGATATTCTGTCAACTTTCAATAAGCAAAAATTGAGCTTAAAGGCTCAAGCTGCATAAGCAGCTTAAGCACCTATTTGTGTGCTTGTTGTTGTTGTTTCTAGCTACAAAAAACCCACCCCTTATGTCTGTCATTTAACCATAAGCCCAAGTCAAGTGTATTTATGCATCATTAATTTGAAAACAGCCAACTTTAAGCCCAAAGATCAGCAGCTTATAGTGCTTTTCAAACCCTTAATTTCTGGCAATAAGCCAAGTGACCACCCCTCTCAATCTGTCTTGGGTTGGTCTTGGGAAATAAGCTCTTGAGAGCTTATTGTGTTAAGCTAAAAAAGCCCTTAAGCCCACTGTTTACCCTCCCCTGGTGCTGAGCACCAAAACTAAGCCCCCTTTTCTAGCTTATTTTATATTAAGCTATAGGATCTTTTGGCTTTTTAACATAGCTTATAGGTAGGCCTCTTAGGTTTAGCAGCTTAAATCTCTTAGTTAGCTTCTTAGTTTAGCTTAATTTAGGCTTAAAATAGGCTTTTTTCTGTTTTCTTCTAAACTGTCAACATAAGCTTAAGTCTCTTTCAGCTTATTTTAGGGCTTATTAAGAAGCCTTAGCTTATCATTAGGACTCCCTTAGGCCTAGTAGCTTATTTCTTTAGTTTTCAGCTTATCTTGTGAGCTTAAGCCCCAAAAAGAAAGAAAAATAAGCTGAAAAGCTTATTTAGCTTTTGCAGCCCCAAAAGCTCACATTTCTGGCTTATTCTTTGAGATTCAGCTTATGTGCTTATTAGGAAAATTGTTCCCCTTAAGCCCCTTAATAAGTTTGCTTTTATAAGTTTTCAAAAATAAGCTGTTGGGACCCACTTTGTAATCGGGGTCATTCTCAGGGACTGTTTGTGTAATTTTGTTTTTCATAGTTAACATTGTTAGTCCCTGGGGTTAGTTAGCCTGTTACCCCGTTTGTCCTTGTGTCCTTTCACTGTTAGTCCTTTAGTTTTAACAACAGTTAGCCTTAGTTAGTTTATTTAATTTAATTAATTAATTTAGGTTAAAATTTAATTAGTTTAATTACTTTTTATAAAATCAGTAACTTTTGGGCATTTTTATATTTTTAGAATTGTTAACTTTTTCTTTATTTTTGATTTTTTCAGATTTTTTATAGTTATATTTTCTGACTTTTTATTTTAATTAGTTTTAATTAGTTTTTTAATCTTAGAAAAATTCATAAAAAATCCAAAAATTAATAAAAAAATATTTTTCTTTTTTATAAAATTTTCTTTTGTCATTTAGTGTCTAGGAAAAATATAAAATTTAGTATAAGTTTTAAGTTTCTTTAAATGTTCAGTTTTTAGCACCCGTTTTTAATTACTCTGGTACGATTTAAACCGTTCTTTTCTTTAGCATTCAAACGACCTCCATTTTATTTTTTTTTTTTTAGTTCTAGTTTTTCTTTATTTTTCAGTTAACTAATTAGAATTTAATTTTGATTTTAATTTAATTTAGCATTTATTTTTTTCTTAAATTTTTAATATTTAGAGTTTCCGATACCCGTTATTTCTGTTCGCCCGTATTTAATTTAGATTTAAATTTATGATTTCCTTATAACTAATTTTGTTTCCCGTAGTTTTTAAGATCTCCCATTTCCTAAATATTGTTTTCCCATAGAGTTAAATTTATATTTTATTTAATTATTTGGGTTATTTGTAATTATATCAGTGTTCATATCATATATCGTCAATCAGTCAATTTCTCTTCAAACCAGATAATTTTCAATTGCAGCCTCGTTGGGACAACGACCCGGAATTCTCTTCCGGAATCTTTTTATCATTGAATCTCATGTATACTAATTCCGCAGAATCACTCGACATATATGTATGCAATTTAATGTACCACAAAAATGTGCCCGTTTAGATGTTCAAACCCGCAACATCCAAATTGGTTCTGACATTATACGTTCGTGTTTTCAAGTACAGTCGAACTGATGAGCGCTACTGTACTCTCACAACCAACGGGGATGTCAACCCAAATAGATCTATTCATAACATTCGCAGCTAGCTAATAGCAATTGACATTCATGATTGTGGGCAATAGTGGGTTTACTACTAGGCCAACTCGTTAATATGTTTTTGTTAAAAAAAAGAAAGTACTTTGCGTCCAAATGTAAAACAATGCATGTTTCCTCACCCCAAAGTTGAAAACAATATAATTGTATAAAAGCGGGGCTATGAACTCACCGTAAGTGAATGATTGATTATCTAAATCAAATAAGTGGATCGTCTCGGCAATCCGAATGCAACCTAATTAATTATAGGCCGTATAAGTATAATGTATTTCATATAATTAAATCATCGCATGTCGTATAGCTACACCACCACCTAATGGTTTTTATAAATTCTTTAAAAGTTAAAACAATAATTAACTCGTACTTTGTTAAATGGAAACGTGTGTACTTGTATCCATAAGAAAATATTATTTTCGTTTACTAATGTACTATTTGGAAAAATATAGGATTTAATGTTTTTATTGATTACATAATGATATTTCATTATTAGTTTAGTTGTTTTATAAAATAATGTATAAAAGTAAAAATAGTGCGCGTGATTTTTAAAACCTCATATCTTTATCGTTTCGACTCCGTTTTATACGTTTCTTATGTCCATGTCTTCGTATTAAAATAATTTATCAACACATCATATTTATAAAGTTTAAACCTCTTGATGATATATTAACTTTTTACTGTTCATTACTGTTTATAAAAACTGTTTTTATAGAATTAATTATACGTGACTTGTTTAAATCATAACTCGTTCATTATAATTCCGTTTCTCGAGTTCCTTATGTCCTTGGATTAGTATTAAGATAATTTATCAAAATATCATATTTATAAAGTTTAGACCCCTGATGAACAGTAATATTTACTGTTCATAACAGTTTGTTTTTATATAATTAATTATATACAACTTGTAAAATACGTAACTTGTTCGTTATAATTCCGTTTTTCGAGTTCTTTTATGTCCCGTAGGATTCTTATTAAGGAAATTTTATTCAAATATTTATAATTTATAAAAAAATTTAAACCCCTGATGAACAGTAATAATTACTGTTCACATCAGTTTGTTTTTATATAACTAATTATATACAACTTGTAAAATACGTAACTTGTTCGTTATAATTCCGTTTTTCGAGTTCTTTATGTCCGTGGATTCGTATTAAGGAAATTTATCAAAATATTATATTTATAAAATTTAAACCCCTGATGAACAGTAATAATTACTGTTCACATCAGTGCTTAAAACTGTTTTTATATAGTTAATTATATATAACTTGTAAAATTCGTAACTTGTTCGTTATAATTCCGTTTTTCGAGTTCCTTACATGCTTACGATCCTTATGAAGAGTACTATTTTTATAAAATATAAAATGTATGGTCTAAGGTTCGAATCCAAACAGTAGGTATAAAAGTAATTAGGGTTTTTAATTAATAAGGTTAGTTTATAATTATTTTTGTTTAAGAACCTTGCACCATTATTTCACCAAGTATTATACCGTATATCTTACATGTATTAAGTCCTCTAAATGTTCGTGTCACTTGTTCATATGAAATCCTTAAACACTTTATATAACTTAAAAATGAATCTAGGTGGTGATTAACTTATACAACAAGTATGTACACAATAAGAAATGAATGAATGAACATAATACTTTGAATGGACCTTTCAGAAGACAAGTAGGATGATACACAAGATGTAAAACCCTAACCAAGCATCCAAATCAAACCCTAATCAGAAAACCCTAAATATGTTTTCTGATAATTTCCTTGTTAAACCCCGAATCCAAGCTTTGTAACACCTTGAGTAATCTTAGGTTCCTTAGAATGAACACATTGAATGCTTGGAACCTTGATCAAAATAACAAATGAAGACCTAGCACACAAATAGTATGCCGTGGGTTTTGAGCTTCTTTTGGGAGAGGATGATATATTTTTCTTGTAAATGGAAAGAGTTATAATTAGTTACCTAAGGACTTTCCTTTATGAGTGTGCAAGAAAACCCTAAACAACCTTAACATGAAACTAGGGGACTAATGGTGGTTTAAGGACAAGGTGTAAGAGCTCTCCTCCTCCCTAGGAGGAGGGTACTCTTGACAAGCCAATCTTTAGAAACTTGGGTCTAAGGTACATTAGTGTAAGAATTAACATGTGAAGAAAAGGAGTTAATGGAAGTTTTGCATTTCTTCTGTGTAAACACTCATGTCCGGTTTTAAGGAGTTATAGGTAAACAAAATAAGTAAATTTTGGGTATTGGGTATAATCGTGGGTATTCGTTTGAGTGTAGATGGGTAAAGGTGCTTCCGGGTATGACCGAATGTAATTTATTGCGAAACGTAAGCGTTTTACGTAACCAACAAAAATAAATTATGAAAAGTTATAAATTATACTCCTAATAATCATATAACACTTGCTTGATGTAAAACTTATTGTTTATGTCCGTTTATTACAATTGAACGTTGAATTTAAGTTACGCGATTTAACTATACGATAATAATTAAAAGCGAACGCGTAAAACTCTAAAAATAAATAAGGAAATAAATTAAAGTCGTAAATAACCTAAAAATGAGAAATGTTACACCTGTCATGATAAAACCCCATATGAACTGGTGCATGATAAGAAACCTGATCTTACCTTTTCCATGTCTTTGGTGCTCTTTGTTACCCTACAAATGACAGCAAAGATCTTGGAAAATTACAACCAACGGTTGATATTGGAATTTTTGTGGGCTATGCACCAAGCAGGAAAGGTTATGGAATCTACAACAAGAGAACCCGACGAATTATGGAAACTATTCACGTTCAATTCGATGAGCTGACTGAGCAAATGGCTCCTGTGCAACTCAGTACAGGACCCGCTCCTACTTTTCTGACGCCTGGACAAATAAGTTCAGGGCTCGTACCAAATCTGGTTCCTGCAGCACCTTATGTACCCCCCACAAATAAAGAACTGGAGATTTTATTCCAACCAATGTTCGATGAATACATGAAACCTCCTCGTGTTGAAAGACCGGTCTCTCCTGCTCCAGCAGTTTTAGTCGCAGTCAATTCAGCCGGAACACCTTCATCTACCACCATTGATCAAGATGCACCTTCTCCAAGTCATTCATCGTCATCTTCAGCATTACAATCTCCAAGTTTTACATCAATGAGCGTGCAGCTGATTCTACTCTCATGGAAGACAATCCCTTTGCTCATGTTGACAATCATCCCTTCATAAACGTATTTGCTCCGGAACCTAGTTCTGAAGCATCATCATCCGGGGATCTTAGTTCAGCAGAATCTCCTTATGTCTCTCAAACACTTCATCATCTTAGGAAATGGAGCAAAGATCACCCGCTAGATAATATTATTAGCAATCCTTCTCGGCCGGTATCCACCAGAAAACAACTAGCAACCGATGCCTTATGGTGCTTGTATAACTCTGTACTGTCAAAAGTCAAACCAAAGAACTTCAAATCTACAATTACTGAAGATTGCTGGTTTCAAGCTGGATGCGAGATAGAGATCCAAACAATTTGATCGACTTCTAAGTATAGGATAGTTACCTCCAACCAGACTGTGTTCATGATTATTGACTCAAGTCTGGATTTACAAAGTTAACTTGTATGAGTACGTTGATGTTCAAGAACAAGCTAGGTTAGTGCCAATGGTATATCGACATATAAAGAGGAGGGCATGTGATTTTGAGAATTATATTGCACCGTGTGCACGACGAGCTATTCGTATCTTCATCGCCAATGCCGCCAGTAAAAACATGACCATCTATCAAATGGATGTAAAGATTAACATTTCTGATAATGGCAATTGAGAAAAAGAAGTCTATGTTAGTCTGCTGAGTTTTCGTTGATCCAGACCATCCGACACAATTTTTATCGTTTGACAAGAAGGCTTTTATAACGGTGTTAAAGCAAGCTCCTCGGGCGTGGTATGATACTTGTCACGATTTCTTCTAGACAATAAATTTTCCAAGGGTGCAGTTGATCCGACACTATTCACTCGGAAAACAGGCAAACATATTCTTCTGTTCAAAATATATGTAGATGATATCATTTTTGCCATTGACCGACGCCTAAAGCATGTGACATATTTTTCCGATGATATTGATCTAAATTTCAATGTCAATGAAGGGCAAATGTCTTTGTTCTTAGGTTTACAAGTTTCTCAAAATCCCAGAGGCATTTTTATTAATCAATCAAAATTTGCTCTTGAAATATTAAAGAAATTTGGGATGGATTCGTGTGACCCTGTTGATACACCCATGGTGGATCGACTTAAACTGGATGAGGACCCCTTAGGGATTCCAGTTGACCAGACTCGATTTCGTAGTATGGTCGGCTCCCTAATGTATCTCACTGCCAGCAGACCCGACCTTGTATTCGCTGTATGCATGTGTGCTAGGTATCAGGCTTCGCCTACCAAAAAGCACCTTGAAGCACTTAAACGGGTCTTTCGGTATCTCAGAGGAACCATTAATTGGGGTCTTTGGTATCCGAAAGACACCGCTATGGCACTAACGGCCTATGCAGATGCGGACCATGCAGGTTGTCAAGACACACGAAGAAGTACGTCAGGAAGTGCTCAGTTCCTTGGAGATAAACTAGTCAGCTGTCCATCAAAGAAACAGAAGAGCACTGCGATCTCAACAACAGAGGCTGAATACATTACCATGTCTGGATGTTGTGCTCAGACTCTTTGGATGAGATCACAGCTTACATACTACGGCTTTGTCTTCAATAAGATTCACTTGTATTGTGACAATCGCAGTGTCATTGCTCTCTGCTACAATAATGTCCAGCACTCCCGGTCCAAGCGCATTGACATACGACACCATTTTATAAGAGAGCAAGTTGAGAAAGGCGTGGTTGAATTGTACTTCGTGATGACGGATTATCAGCTCGCGGATATATTCACCAAAGCATATTACCAAGAGATCGAATTTCTACTCCCGCGTCTTGGTATGAAGAGTATGTCTTCGGAAACTCTTAAACCGTCTTCCAGAAGGAGATATAATGAGGTAAAGGATGGTCCTCCTAATATCCCTATGTAAATATGTATTATCCTAAAATCAAAAAGAAAATACAAAAATATAAAAACTAAACAAAAACCAAAAATAAGAAAATAAAAATAAACAAAAATAGTTTTTCAGGAACTGTCTTCTGTTTATCAATGTAACACCACACCAGTTTTTTACATATAGCAGCGGAAGCTAATCTGGGGTAAAAATTAATGGAATAACAATCATAATCATAGAAAACGACTCAAAAGAGACGTTTGTTCAAAAGATACGTTATCATTTATTTAAAATTAGAGTTTTACAAAGGCAGGTCCCAAAATCTAGAAACATAAAATGTGAATGATAACAAGTTTTAGCCATCTTCAAGTCCATGCCACTCTGTGCCATAAGAGAGATAATGGCCCTCGGTGTAGGTAATTGCCATATACCTATGAAATTCAAATATAGTGTGTTTGGTTACCTATCCGGCTAACACAAACAGGATTCGTCAATCTCGATAGATCTATCGACAATATTCGCGTTTACTCGTAAGTGACTAATGGTCCATGATAATGAGAGACTTTTGGCATATAGTAACTTAGACATTAATTGTAATGGTATATCAGGATAGCATATAGTTTGGAAAATACTTGTATTCATAATTTATAGCATGTATCCCCCTCACGGGTTTATGAAACATTAAAAAGATTAAAAAGTGAGGCTAAGAACTCACTAAGTCTTTGAAAAGTAATCACATTGTTATAAGATAAATGAGTATGTAAAAGAGTTTGTAAATAAGCATGTATCCCCCTCGCGGGTTTATAAAACATTAAAGAGATTAAAAAGCGAGGCTATGAACTCACTAAGTCTTTGAAAAGTAATCACATTGTTATAAGATAAACGAGTATGTAAAAGAGTTTGTAAATAAGCATGTATCCCCCTCGTGGGTTTATAAAACATTAAAGAGATTGAAAAGCAAGGCTACGAACTCACCTTAACAGTACAGGGAAATTTGAGTAATTAGCAAAGGTATATGAAATGAAAGTAACGGCTTCGTCGCATGCAACCTGAGATAATATGTCAAGTCTTAGGAAGATTGTACTCTAGAACTTTGGTTTTAATAGTTTAATATTGTTATGAGTTTGATTGGAAAGTTTGGAATTATTGTATCACCGTTCGGGCCATCATAATTCAAAGGTCATTCAATAAACGTTTGAGGAGCTACGACACTTAAAATCGTAAACCCAACAACTCAGTCAGAACGTAATACCAAGATGAAACCCCTTAATATGAAGCTCCCTAGTATTGTGATACGATATAGATTCGAGACAGGATTTTTATAAAGCACATCGATGATATAATAGTTATAACATAATCGGTTTTAAACGTTTTGCTCAATAACTGGAAATGTTAAAGACGTCAAGCGTTAATTACAGTTATGTTTTGTAAGGTTTTGAATACATTTTTATACTTTTTCAAAATGTTACATTTTAGACCCTTGAGAAAGAAAAATGGCAAAATCTACCCTTGAAGTTTGCACTTTTACGAGTTTGGTCCTTCTAGTTTAAAAGATGTACAAAGTAAACCTTGCACTTTGAAAAGTGACATAATAGACCCTTATAGTTATAACTTTGATAAAATGACATTTTTAGTCCTTTTAGTTATAAGTTTCAGAAAGTTACGATATATACCCCTTGCATGGATAATGTTTATAAAACAAGTCCAAATTTACATGCAAGCTTATTTTAACATTCCAAAAGATAATTTCAGGTTATAGCTTATTAATATAAGCTAAAATAAGATGTTTTAACGTGACGAAAGTTTAAAATAACAATTCGTTAAGCCAGAAATCGAAACGGGTCAAATTAGGGTTTTAAATGAAAACGTTTAGGTTTTTAATCCAAATTCTTTCAAAAATTACAAAAGTTGTTATATTAACATTAATTAAGCATGTTAGGATAGATTATAACAACATTTAGCCATTATAACTTTTAGATTAATGAAAAACACAAAATTAGGGTTTCAGGGTTCGGTTTTAGATCAAAAATGGAAAACGCATAGAATTTTAGATTAAATGCTTAAACATGAGTTCATGCATGATCATATAGATATAATATGAATGTAGGAGCAGGTATGATCATAAGAAACCTGAGTTTGAACTTGAAGAATTGAAAATGGAGTCGAATGGGTCGTTTCGGGTTGAATGCACTCGTACGCCTAGAAATTCTTTCTTCGAGGCTTCAAATCTTCAACACTCCTCTTGATTATTTCTCTTGGACCTTCTTAGGAACTTATAGAGCAGATATTTACTGCTATGGTAGGTTATAGAAAGAAGAAGTGGGGGATGAGTTAGAATGAAGGGTGCGCCCCCCTTTTATACCCAAAATAGACTTAGAGGCCAAGGAAAAGAGTGCAAGGTGTCTTATTTCTGATGGGGCTGAGTAAGAGGGTCTATAAGGATGACATGGTGAGGCTATGGTGTAGCTAAGAGTGTTGGCAAGGTTGTAGAGTGGTGAGATGGTGCTTGGTTCAGCCGCGGGTTCCTTGGAGCCAAAGGGAGGTGATGTGGAGCTTTAGCAACCATGAAGGGAGTTTAAGCACCTTGTAAGCTGCTTAGGAATGAAGGAGGTGAGTCACCATGGTGCTTGGTTGCAAAGAATAGCTTCAAAATGGGTCACATTGCAAAAAATAAGGTCGCGGGTTCATAAGGGCTCGGTTAAGGTTTTCTTGCTTATTTTTTGAATACATTGATGTTACAAAGATGGAATATGGATTGAAAGACTTATATTAAGGGTTTACAACAAGATTGGATTAGTGGTTTGCGTTTAAAATAGGTAAAATTAGGTAAATGGGTCGTAGTTTGGAATTAGGGTTTGATTAGGGTTTCTTTGATTCAATTAGTGTACATTGTTGTAAAAATGGTGAAATGATGATGGAATGTGATTTAGAATGTTGTAATTTATGTTATTACAACTTATTTGGGTAGTGGTTGAGGTTTAAAATGGATAAAAAATAAGAAATGGGTCACGGTTTACTATTTAGCTCGGGTTAGGGTTTCTAACTTGGATTTCTTGTAATTTCATGAATTGAGAATGAATATAGAATGTAAATGAAGTATATGACTTGCTTGAAACTTGTATTTGATAGATTGTACAAGATTCTTTAGGAAAACAAAGGTAAAACGGCTATTTTAAAGATCATGCTTAATGATTTGTACATTGTGCTTTATAAGACTTGTACCTTATTTTGGAGGGTGTTTATATTTTAAATGAGATGTTATATTACTTGTACTTGTTCTTTAGTAGCTTGTGCATTCACTTTAGATATTAACTTCTCATGAAATTAGGGTTTTAGAGGTATACGATAACGGTTTAGAGCCTGTTTTGATATAACGTCGCAAATGGTACATTATATGAGTAATGTACTTTGTAAAAATGATATTAAGATATTGACTTGACATGTTATGATGTTTTCTTGACATATACATAGATAGGATTACCATAGGTAGGTTGCGTGAGCTCGTTAACTTTAGTTATGCAAGAAATGTTGCATATTGAGATATTGGTAATGCAGGAAATGTAATAAAGCAAAAAAGTTCCCTGTGAAAAAGTGATATATTATATAATAGAGATATATTACATTGGTGAAATTTGTGGGTTGTTATAGTCTCCACCCCTTAAAGAAATCTCGTCCCGAGATTTAGTTGAATGATGGAGTGTAAAAGTTCAGAGATTCGTTCATAGGAAGATAATATGAAGTAAGGGATTTGTTTGTACAAGCGGATCATAGATTGAAAGAATGTTGTTTGTACGTATGTCATATACTTAAGCCTACTTATTTATAATTTGTCACTTACAAAGAGAAGCGTCCAAATCCTTGTAACTAAAAATTTATAAATTCATAGTTCGGAGGTTTTTAATTTCTTTATTCAAATAAAGAAGCGTCCTAATTCATTTCAATAAGATGATTATAAATCATCCTACCCAAGCATAAAACATGATATCAAAAAGGTGGTGTACAGAAATGATATGATTTTTCAAAATCATAAAAGGTAATGTGAAGGATAATGAGATGTTAATTTCAATGATGTCCATATTTGTCATATTCCAATAATAATAAGTGGTTCAAAGGTATAAGGGGAGTATTCAGAGTTGAACATAATAGAATTAATGGAATTGACAAATGATGTCGAGTTTTGATATCATCAGATAACAAGATGTAATGGAATCATCACTTTATTATTTCCTGGATAACTTTACATATGAAACTTTAAAAGTGTTGATACTTATGATACGTGTCTCGTGATAAGATCCTAGATAAAAGTAACAAATGACAAGGATTGTAGTTTGATGGTTGGAGTTTTCAAACTTATGAAGTGTGTTTCAGAAGATTCTGGTGATGAACTTGAATATCCTTAAGAGTTGTTTCTAGAGTAGAAATCCTAATGCGAACAAAAGCAAACTCGTCTCTAAGCATGTTTCCCTGTGGCCCTGTTGCTTGCTTTTGAGTATTGATTTGCATAATGTCCTTTCTTTCCACAGGCACTACAAGTTACGGATACTGTTTGGAGGTTGTTTCTAGTCGTTGATCTTTTGTTTCTGCAATTCTTAGTTAGATGACCTACCCTATTGCAAGTCCGACACTTGACAGTGCAGGGTCCTATGTGATGCAGGGTGCACCTTTCACACAAGGGACGATTCCCAGTATACCCATTGGTGGCAGCATAAGTCCTGAAGGTTTCTTGCCTTCTATTCTGCTGTTGGTGGTAATCATTGTTATGGTTGTTGTTGTTATAGTTATTCTGATAGTTGTTGTTGTTGATGATGTTTCCTTTATCCTCAAGCTTTCGTTTGTGATTATTGGTTTCTTGCACAGAATCATGCTTTATTATCTGATCCATTAACCTCTGGGCTATGTTGGTGGCTTCCTCCAAAGTTTGAGGCTTCGAGGCAGTAACATTTCCTTCAATACTTTTGGGTAATCCACTGATGAAGACTTCCATAAGTTTCTCGGTGTTTGGTACCATGTTTGGGCATAAGACGGCTAATTCCTGGAATCTCCTAATGTAAGTCTTAAGATCATTTCCTTTCACGGCCAAGTTGTAAAATTCGTCTTCCATTTTCTTGACTTCAGTTCGAGGGCAATACTTATTGGTTAAGAGAACCCCCCCCCCCCCCCAAACTAAAGTCACAAAGTAGATAGTAGCCCGTCTTATGTGCCTGGTTGCGATTGTGAACATTGTTGGATTTCCCAAGTAATTAGACTCTGGGAATGATGTTGATAAGCAGTTATGACATTATTTACTTGCACTGGGATGATGATGACATCAAATAACGTCTATTTTATAGCATAATTTATATTCATGTATTACCCTTTTTGTATTAGTTTGCAAGAATTGTTACTTAATCGTTTATATTTGAGAATTGTAGTAATTATGGAGTACTTGGTGAAGATTGACTAAAAGGCACGCATTCTGGAGCTTAAACAAAGATTATTTTTGACTGAATCATCTATTTTGCATCACAATACGCCGGTATCCACTCAAGGTCAGATACGGTGTTTGTATTTCCTTTGTGCTTGCACTCACCAATAACCACGAATTGAAACAAGATCACAATACGGGTAATCCAAAAGAAGAAATACGCCGTATTAAGCTATTAAATGAAATAAAATTTTCTGGAAGGGGGGCGGCGAAGATATCAATGTGGTCCCCTACTCCATGAAACCACCGTTTTGAGCGATCAAAGACTTTGGATACGCGTATCGACACTAATTCCAGTAAACCCTATTTAAATTTCATAAAACTCATAAAACGAGTTTAAGTGTGTTTTTGTTTTTAAATATTATCCGAGACCTAAATCCTATATAAGTCGATTTTTTAGAGGAGAGGAAAGAAAAAAGTAGGAAGAGGTTCGAAGCACGGGATTTAATTCCATAGGAGACAACATGTAATTTAGTATACTCTTGTAATCTTTCAGTTTTTGGTATCATTCGTTAACTCGGTTAGTTTACCTTAGTCACACTTACGGAACCAAAACATATGCAAGCGGAAGACTTTACTAATAAAATAGGTTAACAAAATTTTACCAATTACTAAGGAAATACAAAGTCTATACATAAGGGTCTTCTATGATAGCAACTGATCCAAAATCCAACTTCTAAACAACTTATAGTGTAGATGTGGTATGCTAGTCCCTCAAGATGGTCCAATATAAGCTCCTATGTACTCTTCGCTCATATCCCAACTTCCCCTGGTTACCTGCCGCGAGGAAAAGAAAATGCGGCTGAGCTAAAAAGCTCAGTGAACAGATATAAACAAAACATATAGATCAAGTATGAATAAGTAAACGAAATAGAATCAACATAACCTGGGTAACAAGGATCTCGTATATCATAAGAGCTGAATGAAATAAGTATCCAACCCGGAATAGGTAACCAAACAAAATAGATAGCCAAATGAAACAGATAGCCAAACGAATTAGATAACCAAACGAAATCGATAGCCAAACAAAACAGATAGCCAAACGAAACATATAGAAATGCCCCACGAGCTCGAAACAAAAGTCCAAAGCATGCCACACGCTTAGACTAAATAATCCAACATACATCATATCATATCAAATTGTACATGGGAGCTGCAGACTCCAGATGTACCCTACAAAATGTGAAATGGGGTGTTGGCACCACACTGATCCATTCACCAAAACGAAACTAAACGAAGTACCTAGGATGCATCCATACGCTCCCTACAAATCAAATCATATATGGCCAAGTGCATAATAGAGCACACAAAACGAAAGGGAACGCCGTGGACTGATCACACCGCCACAGATAGTGTCACGCCATTGGTGCCTCAATGACGCGGCCATGGTACCTCCATGGCTAGTTAGCTCGGGCATCAGAACAGAACAAAGGGTTCATATAGCATATCGAAACGAAACATATTATGTCCAAAGAAGATCATGTCTAAACAAAACGGATAAGTTCATATCATGGCAATATCAAATGAAGCATGTATCAAAGAATTCAAAGGCTCAACGAAGTTATCAGATAAGGTTGCAACAAATAACGAATCATAGGATGGGAAACATAAATAGGAATTTCAGCGAGGCAAATAGATACGGAGAAAAGTCATGAGAATCCTTAAAAGAAAGATAGAATATCTATACAAATAATGGAACGAACGAAGCAACGCATAAATCATAATAATAGTAAAGAGAAGTAGGTATTAAGAATATCCGTACCTTAGCCAAATTTTAACGCTCAACGAAGTCCAAACTTACTTTCTGGCTATTCAAATGATCTACATAGATTTACAAGCTACTAATTAATAACTAGCGAAACATCCGTAGTTTTAGCCTCATGGTCTAACATGAAATTAATATTACTCATTGAATTTTTAGTACTACACATGTTTCCATCTACTAAATTAAATAGATGCTTAAACTGATATATTTTTATAACTCTTTTACAATGAACTGATCACTATACATTGAAAACTATATATCCTTTATAAGATGTATAACCATAAGTAACAATACTTTTTTTTCATTTCAAAAGTTGAATTTATAAGTTATTAGGAAATATAATACTTGTGTTTATATAGAAAATCTAATATTAGGGAGCTTCTTTATAACTAAAACAGATTTAAAATATCTTTATTAAGAACACATTCAATTATTTGACAAAGAGATTATTTGAAAACATTAGATGGTTAAACTAAAATATTTTACATTACTTAAAGGGACGAGTAAGTTTTATATTAGCCCATTCATGCAAGCCTTCGTCATAAGTCACAACCAAAATACAGAACTTTTGATTTCAAATTCTTCAAGGCAAGTATTCATATTTCTATCAAGAATGGCTTCATTAGAGATAAAGACATGCATCCGTTTATCGTTGGTGGTGATTAACAATAAGGCATCTAGTGTCTTATGTATTATACCATGAATAATATAAGCTTAATATTAACGTATGAGAATTATGTTACCTATAAAGATTCACATAACAAGAGACATGATCCGGAGGTCGGGGAGGATTGAATAAATGTTTAGCCATATTATTAGTGAGAGAAAGGGAAGATGTGTGTTTTCTAAAGAGAGAAACACACACACCTTATTACAAGTAAAATGAATCCTCACCCCTCCATAGAAGTATGGAGGGGATATATATAGGTCTTGACTCTCTAAACTATCATAACTAGACATTTTAGGTCCCTGTGAGTCTTACCTATTTATACTAATGTAATTCTATATTAGCCAACATATTTTAAGGCTAACAATCTTCCCCCAATATGTAGGCATACAGAATTACTTACAATGTTCCTAACAAGTACAAACATAACAAAATAAAATGACATTCAAGGCGCTTCCAGTGCTGAAGATGACGTCTTTGTCTTCTAATCTTGATACTTGTACTCCAGCTTGGATCTTCTTTGTCTTGACTTGTTCTGGAACCATTGTAGTATGCATGAGTTGGATTAACTTCCCCCCAATTCATGCAGCATGTCTTTAAAAGCTTTCTTCATAGACTCCTTTTTGGCAAAGTTTCTGAATCAGCTTCCCCCCAAACCAACATCCGTATCTTGAGCAGATTCTGAAACGTTGATGTAGCTTGAACGATCTTCTAACATTGACATTTGAAGTGCACAACAGAATTTAGTAGAAGAAACAGTCAACCACACCATCTAATATTGCTTCTATACTGTATCATGACATTTGGTCTTGGTAATTATTCGTTTGGGGGAAAATGCAAGAGATCGGCAACAATTCTTCTCACGCATGCAAAATAATTCATAAACCATACTAAGTGAAGTAGTATAAACTACTTCCCCCTGGAAGTTGACCTGATGACATCAAAGTACACGTTTTCCCCCATGATGATTTTGAACTCTCGGAAGCATCATTGACGTGGACGCCCATATACACGAGAAGTTCTTATCATAAGCAACAATCTTGAAAAGTTATGAAAGACATTGAAGAAATTTTCAAGATTTTGCTGAGACTGTGAAGTATCATTTACGTTCAGTAGCTTTAAATATCCCGTGAGAGTTGCTGATCATATCTCAACCTTATACTCTCTGGCTAACTTACCAACCTCGTATTCTGTCGGCTATTACTGTGACCACTGGGTGAAGTACACCCGATATACCAAACTTGAAAATGAAGTAACATCCCCCAAATTTGTTACTTAAGCTTGCACTGTTATTGATTGAAGAACGGTGCAGAAAAAAGCCTCTAAGTACCATATACACTCAACTAAGAGCCAAAATAACTACAACACCTATTGAGACTATCCACATCGGCATCTGCGTGTGACACTGAGCACTACAATGTAACTCCTTAAAGTGATAGCTATAACCCGTGAGTACTACAATGTAACTCCTTACATCGGGTATAACTAGATAATCCAAGTCTCAATCATAATTGTATACGTTCAAGCAAGTCATCAATCGATAGATTGAGTTTAAAGAAAAGGGGTAGAAACTAGAAGGAAGTCTCGATGATGAAATAAGTAGACTCCTTCGTGAAACCCACTTCAAACTCAAATAAGGGATACCAAATCAACTTCGTGATCACTTGACATTAAAATCCGAATTCCATAGCCGTTTTGACGTTTAAGTGAATCTTATTCGGATCGTTTTTAGTGTTATGTATCATGTTTGTTGTGTTGTTGTTCAAGAATGTCGTTAAACTAGAACAAATGGTATTTTGAATTGTCATTATCGAATCCACATTTGTCTAATTAAACTTGATGTGAATGCATTTTTTGTACCCGACTCAATCATCATATCCGTGCTAATCCAATAGAAACAACCCAAAAAAAACATAACCCAACACCTTGTACATTGCCCATACTTGTTTTAATGATCGGTGGCAAATGTGAATAATGAGCCCACGTGGTACAATTTAAAACCACTCCACCATTTCATCAATTTAGATATACAGTTCGACCGTTTTTAGACCAGATAATTTTATAGCCCAACAATAGATAATTTAAACCTGGCCCTATACATTACATGTAACATTCGGATAATATAAGTGGTACCAGTCCATTACTAGAGCGAAACAACGGCCCAATGTCTTATGCCTGATCCAATTAGCATATCTTGATCATTAGTATATTTAACACGTCTCAAATCCCTAATTTTACTCATAAGTCACAACCTAATATTCACCCCTCAAACATCACGCCTACCACATATTCTCATATTCATCTCTTTCAATTCAACCGCTTCATCATTTAAGATCTAGATCAAACTTACACACCAAACACTTACAAATCAAACCTTCTTACACCATAGATAACACATCGTTTGCCATCCAAGTACTTGTATTGTTTTTGTTCGTAACTAATCGACCCTTCATATTCAAGTCAAGACGAACTCAAGATAGACAAAGCTTCAAGATCAATAAAGGTCTCGGGTAAGGTGTTTGTTAAATTATTTTCTGTTGAGATCGATGATGATATTGTGTTTAGTCTAAAAAAGATTAATGACAAATAAACACAATCTGAGATCATGGTTTAATTTAGTTCGAGTCTTGATGTTGATTTAGATGGAAGAGGATGGTGGTTGAAATTATTGTGACGATGGGAATAGGTTAGATCGAGTCGGATTTAATTGTGATGTTGTAATTGATGTTGAGGCAGTGGATGTTGTTGTATTCGATCTTGTTGTAGATGTTATTGTTGTTGTTTGTTAATGTCGAGTTTGTCTTCAATCTTCTTCATTTCTGTCTTTGACCCGACTCAGTTGAGTTGACCGGGTCAACTCAGTAAATATCGAGTTGACTCAGTTTGGGTTGTGGTTTAACAAAACGCAACCAACCCAGCAAAACGCAACCCGTCTTGGGGGGCAAAACGCAACCTGGTGTTTTTAAAATTTTGGCAGCATGACGTTTACATTTTCTTGCAAAAGGGTCTTGAATCTTGGGACAAAT
The DNA here is from genome assembly GCA_026074375.1 of Tanacetum coccineum. Lineage (NCBI taxonomy): Eukaryota > Viridiplantae > Streptophyta > Magnoliopsida > Asterales > Asteraceae > Tanacetum > Tanacetum coccineum. The sequence goes on along the minus strand of BQNB010001645.1, from coordinate 29,970 downwards.
CGCAACACCAAAACGCAACCAACCTGTCAAAACGCAGCTTGTAATAGACAAAACGCAGTCGATTGAGAACCAAAACGCAATGCTTGAGACAAAACGCATGTCACTATCATTTTTGTCTTTTTTGGCAAAACGCAACCAAGAAACATATAAATAAACCCAGATTTGCTGCTTGACTTTTAAGCTTATAACTTGTTTTGAAGCACAAGGAACATAGCAGAACCATAAACAACAACATATAACTTATTTTCATGATATTTTCCCAAGAAAAATAACACGATGAACAGTAACACCATGAACATTAGATGAATAGTAAAGTGAACAATGGATAAACAGTAATCAAAACATGAACAACAAACACATGATACATTACACCCCTGCAGCTCTGATACCAATTGTTACCCATAAAGATTCACATAACAAGAGACATGATCCGGAGGTCGGGGAGGATTGAACAAATGTTTAGCCATATTATTTAGTGAGAGAAAGGAAAGATGTGTGTATTCTAGAGAGAGAAACACACACACCTTATTACAAGTAAAATGAATCCTCACCCCTCCATGGAAGTATGGAGGGGATATATATAGCCCTGGACACGATCTACTTACTACACTTGACATTTCTAGTCCCTGCGTGTCCGGCTAATATAAACTAATGTAATTCCGTATTAGCCGACATATTTTAAGGCTAACAATCTTCCCCCAATATGTGGGCATACTCATATGGCGCTTGTATTATGCAGTCGATTTGAGGGACGTCACTGTCTCACTACAGCACAGAGCTACACTGTGTTATGTTGGAGTTAGTGGGAGGGGAGTTGTAGCTTAACTAGATATCGGATAGTGCCTTTGGTTTAGTGAACAAGTTAGACTAGCAGGTGACCTAGAAAGATTCTAATAAATAACGCCCCGATTCCCTTGGCTTAGTTTGGACAGTGAACTACCACTTATATAAATTACCATAAACAGGAAGTGAGTAAATTCTCGATGAGCTAAAATCCAATAAGATCACCATTATTGCCTTCTAAGATGAATTATAATCAATAAAAAGGATGTTTTATGCTGATGCGTCTAATTGTGACAGAATTAGCGTGTCTAGGTCTTAGGAAGAAGTAACGCCTAAGTCTTAAGAATGATATGCCACCTCAAGATAAGTAATCATTGCACTAATAAACAAACCTGCGTTTTAATTGGAATAAATATGGTTAATACGTTTCCCTTACATTAGGCTTCATCGCATCTTTATCTTCTGTCTATCGCCTTGTGTGTGTTAATTGTCATCAAAACCTTAGGTTAGATACCCAAAACTATGCCAGTATCTCAGGCTGAAAACCTCCCTTATCATTAGTATAGGTTTAACTTAGGTTTTGCATAAATTAGTTTTAGGTTTAACATAGATAACTAAAATACTAATAAATTAGATATTAACGTTCTCGCTCTTAGTGATCGACACCATACTTACTAACAAAGCTACATCTTGACCGGTTACACTGCCCGTTAAAGTGTTATTTTTAGGTATAGTCGGCATAAAATAAATAGTAAAACTTGATACATAAAATACCTAACCACAACGACACATTAAGTCTTTGGCGCCGCTGCCGGGGAATGAGGTTTAATTCTTATTTATTAGTGTTTTAGTTTAGTTTAGTTTAGTTTAGATTAATTTGCATAATTGTGTGTCTGTTTTGTGTGTTTGATTTCTGCATTGCATATTTTTGCATATTGTGTGTTTGTGTGCATTATTACAGTTTACTGTAACTTTCTGAGTCGAATACTGAATACGGCGTATTTAATTTATTGGATACGGCGTATAAATTTTTTCTAAACCAATACAGCGTATTCGACTCTATCATCAATACGGCGTATTCAGTTCACTAAATACGGCGTACTAAGCTATTTGATAGTTTTCTTTCCTAGCTAATTTATTATAGGTTAAAATGGACGACCCCGACATTACTATTATATCAGGCTTGAGGAAGAAAAAGCTCGTAGGCGTGGTAAGGTGTATAACTGGGAAACTGCTACGTATGGTAAGATATGGGATAATGAAGACGTTTACGACCTCAGATCTGTTGAAACTGAGTTCCCAGCTATAGTCTTTAACAACACGTTAACATCTGAAACAGCACTCTCGTGTGAGCCTACGGTAAGTTCTCTTAACAATGATGAAATCGACTTTAGAGTATCGTTTGACGAATCCGACGATGAAGATTGCACGGTAATTTTCGATAAAAATTCATTTTCTTACAAAATAATTTCTGTCATTGATTTAAAAACTGATTCGGAAAATGATTATGATAAAGTGAATATGCCTTTGTTTTCATCACCCGAGCCTACGGTCAGTTATTTTGATGATTTAGACTTCTTTAAAGATTTTGAGAATTAATTTTCAGCCATTGTTTATGATGATGCTCTAACATCTAAATCAGATTTCTTGACTGAACCCACTTTAAGTCCTCAACATATCGATGAATTTAATTTGAAAGATAAAACATCATTGTTCGAATGTGATGAAAAGGAACAAAATGTTTTATACTTTAATGATCTATTTTCTTTTAACGTAATTTATCCTGATGATTCAAAATCGTATAAGGACAATGATGATGATAAAATCGATTTTAAACAATCTTCTGGGGGTAATGTAATAGATGCAGATGTTGGTGCCTATGCAAAAGGGTCAAATGAGCTTTTGGAAAAAAGTCATGATACATCAAATAAATTTTTTAAAACTGAAAATTTAATCAAGGAATTAAATGTTAATATCATGGCTTGTAATTATCTTAACAAAGGGATGCTTTTAAATCTTATCAAGAACTTAAAAGACCTTTTTGTAAACAAAAATGCTTGCCGGGAGACAACCCAGAATGTATTTTTAATTTTCTTATCGAGTCTGTCTTTCCAGACTGTCTATACGGCGTATCCAAACCCCATGAATACGGCGCATTGACCTTTTGGACGCTATCGTCTTTATTTTTCAGCATAGTTGATACGGCGTATTCGACACAGGTATCAATACGGCATATCATGGGGTATGGATACGGCGTATCGACTTCCTGTACATTTTTAGGTTATTATTTCGAGTCTAACCAACGAATGCACGGAGATAGAAATTGCACTTGTTTCTTATGCTTAATATGACCTTCTGAACAAAAAATGAAGAAGTAGGTGAAGTATCGATCATCTGGAATCCTCTGTGTGTTGTAATCATGCTGGTATCATCAACCATTTGCAACACACATTCTTTCCCTCATAAAAAACTCACCTTAGAGAATCTATCGATCAAATATCAGGGAAGATTCCATTCAATTCTTTTATATTCCGTATTTAGATGTTTTATATATAACAGATAGGACGTTGATATAATTCAAGTAGGTGGACTGGGGAATTAGAATGATACATGTCCCCTAATTACACTCAAAAAATGCTTAAAATATGCTTAAATTAAAAAAAAATTACAAAGCAACTTATGTGAAATTTACATGTTTACATAACCTCACGACAACAAACCGTATTAGATATTAGAGATGATTTACCTATCACATTCCAAATGTTTACTCCAAATCCCCACAAAAATATGAGTAGCAGTGATGTAGTAACATTTAGAACTTGCTTGGTATAAAGTCTATTTGAAACCAACAATATGAGTACTATGAAATTTTAGAAGGAGTAACTTGTTTAAATTGATAAATTCAGGATTATACACCAAAGTAAGGCCTATACATTAGTTTATTAAATAACTACACTGAGGTTAGTTAACCGGCCCCGTATAGCCCTTTTGGGTTACTCTCACTTTAAGATAAGAAACCCCTAGAACAACTAGTAGAGTCAGAATCCTTTAGGAATTACACCAACTTGTTTATTTTGTTACACCTTTACACCTTATCCTACCTTGTTAGATTTAGTTTATTTTACAGTTGCTAGTTGCTTAATGTGTAAAGTGTGTATTTCCCGAGTCTTGTGTCAATTTTGGTATGGTTGGAAGAAATTTGTCATCGTAAAATGGGAGTGTATAAATGGAGTCCAAAACTCATGTATTTTTACTACCAGTCGCAATTAATGGATACGTCCAAAAGAAATAAATTAGCAAAGGAATTAACCCGGAATTAAAATAATCGGAAGATGGTGAACTACTTCCTAAGTTCTAAATAGTTAGATGAAAAAATTGAAAAAAATTAGAAAAATCACAAAGAAAAAAAAGGAAAGTTTGAAGATAATCGTTTCGCAACTACCGGAGGAATTACACAAAGATTCGATTATTCGTTGATACAAATCGACGATGTAGAGTATTGTATAAAGTGGAAGATATCGCCACTTACCTTGTAAAGTATGTAAAGTATGGGATTATTGGGAAGTTGACCTTTACGGGAACGTCAACTTTGGTTGTTGTTTTTGATCTATGATCAAGACGTTTGTAAATAGTTGTGTCTTTATCATGGTAATGGTCGGGAAAGAGTGTTTAGCAACTTGTATCTTAGACTTAATCTATTTGTTTCGTAATTTTTATTTAACAACAATTTATTTCCCTTTCCTAATCATTAACCATGGGTTTTACGCGAATGAGGATTTGTACGAGCGTGCATGTCTATTCCGTCGTTACGGCCATGTATGCATGTCTCAGCTGCCTTGTTGGTTTATTACTATTGGTGAAAGTTAGAAGATCCCTACCCTATATCATTCTTCATCCTAACCGTTGGTTAAACTCGAATGAGGATATGATCGAACACACATGTCTATTCCGTTGTTACGGCCATGTATGTGTGCTTCAGCTGCCTTGTTGGTGTGGTACTTTTGGTAAAAGATTGTAGAATGATTAACCCTAAACCTTATAATAAAAACCCATATTTATCTTTATGAACTTGTTACTCCTTAGCTCTAGTGGTGGAGATGTGTATCCTTGCCAAGCTTATGATAGAATACTCGTCACGACCGAGCGATTGAGCGAATTAGTTACATGTTACCACATAGATTAATTGAGTGATTTGAGTGTTTTCATCTTCCTATTTCGTGAGGTGTTTGGTTGTGTACTTGTAATATATCAAATAAATGCTTAACGGAAAATATCCTTAGGGATACATTTTTGTAAACTTCTAAAGGCTACTTGAAGACAAGTAGGATTCAAGTGGGGGGATATTTGATGACATCAAATAACGTCACTTTTATAGCATCATTTATCCCATGTAAATAACCCATTTTGTATAATTATTGCAAGAATTGGTACTTAATTGTTTATATTTGTTATTTTCAGTAATTATCGAGTATTTGGCAAAAGATCAAGAAAAGGACGTGTTTTGAAGCATAAACAAAGAGTTTGAGAAAGTCATTGATTCTGACGTCAATACGCCGTATCATTCTAGAAGCATACGCCGTATCTAAAGACCTTGAAGAACTCAAGATCATTGCCTGACTTTAAAGAATACGCCGTATCCACATCAGTATATACGTCGTATATTATACTTTGGTCAAATATCAAGAAAAGCACACTTTCAGCCAATACTCCATATCCAAGAACCCCAATACACCGTACCGGAGGAGCTCAATACGCCGTACCCAAGAAGTCCTATACACCGTACCGGAGTAGCTCAATACGCCATACCAAAGAAGTCGGATACGACGTACCGGAGGGGTTCGATACGCCGTATCCAGGAGGTCGGATACACCGTATCCAAACCAGCTCATGAAAATTCTGGAATATTTTATTCTTGGAGCCCACGCCAAGTCATCCGATACGCCGTATTGAGTTCCAATACGCCGTATCGAGTAATTTTCAGAGTCTATAAATACCAAAACCTATATACGATTTTAGGTATGCTTTTAACCACCAAGGTTGATTTTCAGAAGACAAAAGAAGCCAAGAAGGTGCAGCAACATGCTTCAATCTATAGGGAAACCCTTTTAATTCATATACTCTTGATAATCGTTCAATCTTTGGTATCGTTTGGTTGGTTTACCTTGTTTGATTCGATTATTATGTTTGTATTCATCACAATGGTTATTGGCTAATACCTTTAGGTATTAGCCATATTTATGAAGATTTCAATGTTTGGTTTGTTTATCTCGATTGCTTAATTTATCGTTGGTTATTGATTATGTTTATCACATGATACTAGTTTATGTGCTTTAATATGCGTTTGATCCATATCTAAGGATATCGCCTGTAGCTTAACTAGATATCAGATAGTTCTTATATAGTAATTTATATAGGTGGAATGAAGATCACAAATAAAGTCCTGCTAAATCTGTATCTAAGGATATCGCATGTAGCTTAACTAGATATCGGATAGTGCCTTTGGTTTAGTGAACAAGTTAGACTAGCAGGTGACCTAGAAAAATTCTAACAAATAACGATCCGATCCCCTTGGCTTAGTTTGGACAGTGAACTACCACTTATATAAATTACCGTAAACAGTAAGTGAGTAAAGTCTCGATGAGCTAGAATTCAATAAGATCACCATTATTGCCTTCTAAGATGAATTATAATCAATAAAAGGGATGCTTTATGCGGATGCGTCTAATTGTGACAGAATTAGCGTGTCTAGGTCTTAGGAAGAAGTAACACCTAAGTCTTAAGAATGATATGCCGCCTCGAGATAAGTAATCATTGCACTAATAAACAAACCTGCGTTTTAATTAGAATAAATATGGTTAATACGTTTCCCTTACAATAGGCTCCACTGCATCTTTATCTTCTGTCTATCGCCTTGTGTGTGTTAATTGTCATCAAAACCTTAGATTAGATACCCAAAATTATGCCAGTCTCTCAGGCTGAAAACCCCCTTATCATTAGTATAGGTTTAACTTATGTTTTGCATAAATTAGTTTTAGGTTTAACATAGATAACTAAAATACTAATAAATTAGATATTAACATTTTCGCTCTTAGCGATCTACAGCCTACTTACTTACGAAGCTACATCTTGACCGGGTACACTGCTAGTTAAAGTGTTGTTTTTAGGTATAGTCGGCAAAAAATAAATAGTAAAATTTGATACATAAAATACCTAACCATAACAACACATCAAACGAGCAGATCTGGGTGGGTTTTATTATATTTGTGTGCGAACATTTATGTGGTTTTGGGTGCGTGTGGTGGGTATGAAAGCAATATGTATAAATATACAGGTTTTAATCATGTGGAGTAGGGTTTTATAGATCTGGTATTTGATGTAATGAGATGATGATGATGAGTTTTAAAATTCCTAAAAAAATCTAATTCAAATAGAAAATGAAAAAAGAGAAACAATAAGGGTATTTTAGTCATTTAAGTTCGACCAAGGACCAAAAGTGAAACCAAACCTTCGCCACATGGACGTTTTTGTAATTTTGAAACTCGGTGGACCAAACGTGCAATTTGGCCAAACCACAACTCCACAAGGACCATTTTTGCAATTCTCTCTAAGTAAAATGATTAAAAAAGTTGCTTACTTCAATTTTTTTACAATGTAAAAGTGTTAGCCGAGTCGGGTTGGTCGGGTTGGTCGAGGCTACAAAAAACATACCCGAACCCGACCCTATTTAGAAATCGGTCAGTCGGCTTGACCCGAATAAGATTATTGACCCGAGTGACCCGACCCGAATATGTTTATCTGGTTCATATCAGGGTCAGTTTTTTTTTACACCCTAGCCTTAACCGTGCGTAAATCAACTTTTTTTTACAGGTTTGGTGGTAAAGACCACCAAACGGTCTGCACTTTTTTTGGTATATTGTGGAGTATTTTTGTGTAAATTATGTATTTGGTTTAGTGGTTAACACTACACATGTTTGGTGGTGGGTTTGGTGTTGTACTGAATGATGATACGGCGCTGACGTGAAGATAGTGAATTTAGATACCATTACCTCAAGCCTTATGCATACACGAGGTTTTAATATAAAAGCTAATTCCATTTCAAAACGATATTATAAAGATTATTTAATTTTAACAATTAAAACTCATGTCTCGTGTATTTATTTACATATCTTAATAACCCGTCATCTACACTCGAAGTAAAACATTTAACCATTTAAAAGCAATTACCTAATAAGAATCACAAAATTTATTAGAAAAGCTTTTAATCTCAACTAGTCACCATATACCTGTTTGGTTAAAGGTATTTGGCACTGAAAAATAAAAGTGAAATATATATATAAGTTGTTTGGTAGGTAGTTTAAAGTTTAAACACATAATAACATATCCTTAATATTGGAACCACATCAACTTAACTTGTTTCAAAATTTAATATCTTTTTATGTAGCGCATCTCCTTTTCTAGTCGTCTCATTTTCTTTTTTTATTAAAATAATTTACTCAAACACATATAAAACTCTGTGATTTTCATACCTAATTATAAAACCAAACGAATGCTATAGATTACAAGAATAATTGATCATTGTCCTAGACCCCGAGGTTGGATCTTTAAAGAAGCTAATTGGCCTTAATTATATACTGTGTAGTGTATATAAGTAAACAAAATTTACGTAGATGCAGTCGTAAGTGCATTGACTACTGAGAAGAGATGTCGAGTGTTGTGAACTAGTCAATTGTATAATTCTTTTTCATATTTTTCTAAAGCTTTTTTACACTTCTTTTGTAACTACAAGTATCATGCATTTACAAAGAGTAAATTATGGTCCTCAATTAATTATCGATTTCTCGTACATTTAGGATGCGTTTAGTTCAGGGTTTTTTCATGTGGGGTCCAGAGACTTATGTCCATATATGTTGTTTGGTTAAAAAATGAACGTAAATATTAAGGGATCATCCCCACTGATTCAATTCGAGTAAATCTAGTGGGTTTTGAAAAGGTTGTCATTTGGTTTTTGATAAAACGAGCAGAAATGACCCGCGCGTTGCTGCGGGCGTTAATTTTTCGCGCGTTGTTGCGGGGCTTTTTTTTTGTTTGGGTTTATTTTTTCTGTCTCATTTTTAATAGTTCGGGCTCAACGATTTTTTCTTTCTTATGTATTTTGTTTTATAAACCAAACGAATGCTATAGATTACAAGAATAATTGATCATTGTCCTAGACCCCGAGGTTGGATCTTTAAAGAAGCTAATTGGCCTTAATTATATACTGTGTAGTGTATATAAGTAAACAAAATTTACGTAGATGCAGTCGTAAGTGCATTGACTACTGAGAAGAGATGTCGAGTGTTGTGAACCGGTCAATTGTATAATTCTTTTTCATATTTTTCTAAAGCTTTTTTACACTTCTTTTGTAACTACAAGTATCATGCATTTACAAAGAGTAAATTATGGTCCTCAATTAATTCTCGATTCTCACATTTAGGATGCGTTTAGTTCATGGGTTTTCATGTGGGGTCTAGAGACTCATGTCCATATATGTTGTTTGGTTAAAAAATAAACGTAAATATTAAGGGATCATCCCCACTGATTCAATTCGAGTAAATCTAGTGGGTTTTGAAAAGGTTGTCAGTTGGTTTTTGATAAAATTATTCTCAACCACAAAATTTGCCAAGTTGTCTCATCTTTTTTTATTTTATTGTACTTTTTATTCAAAACTAATATATAATTAATTTCAATATCAAATTATAAAATAAATATATATTTATTATATTATATTTTCTTTTTTTTAAATCAAATTCAAATTCAAATCTAAATCCATATCCTAATTCAAATCTAAATCCTAATTCTAAACCCGTCAACAACCCAAACGGGCCCTTAGTCTTAAGAATCCCGAATTTCTTTCAAAGCTTGGTTACACTTCTTTTAGTAACTACTAAGTTTGCAAGTAATCATGCATCTACAAAGAGTAAATTACATTGTTGGTCCTCAAATAATTCTCAATTCTTGCATTCAGTCTCAAGAATGTCAAAATTCTTTACGAAAAATTCAGTTGACACCCATAAAAAGTGAAGAAGTAAGGTTTTCATTCTAAAAGTTAAAATTGTTTAAAGACATAATGAATCAATTCAAACTATTTATTTTTTCATACACATTATAAAGCATTTGAGACTATTTTATTATTAGAAAGTCTGAATTTTCAGACAATTACACTTGCTTGATATGGAAAGTCTAAAGAAAAAGCTTGAACCAGCGTTATAGGAGTACAGAGAAAAATGGCTTTTGATTTTGTTGGGGAAGATAACCCCAAAGTGAATGTTTGTGGGACCTAGCTTTCTCTTGTCTTTTAGCACCAATATATTTTATAGGTTTTAGGGCCTATTTGGTTTAAGGGTTTTGACCAAAAGGATTGGACTTAAAGTTAAATCATTTGTTTGTTATGGGTACATGGGGTTTGAAATTGGGACTAATGACTATATATCATGGAGTGCAGAAAACCTTGGGGTGACGCCTGGATTGGTGGATACCCAAATAAATCTCTAACACCGAACACCTATAAATAGGATCCAAACATCCCTCACCAAACATAGTTTGCCTGTTACGAGTGTGCATTATAATAGAGATGGGAGTTTGATAGTTAGTGGGAGTCATGATGGGAGTTGTAAGATATGGGATGTGAATACGGGTACGTGTTTGAAGACTTTGATTGATGATAAGGTTCCGGGTGTCGTTTACTAAGTTTTCTCCGAATGGGAAGTTTATACTTGTGGCCACGCTTGACGATAATCTAGTTAGTTTGCTTGATGATTAATTGGTTTATTTGGCGTTTTTAGTATGTGATATTTGTGTTTTGGTTCGTAGCCGATAATGTAGATGTTTTGAAAATTAGTTGGGATTTGGGTATTTTGTGCATTCTTTGTGATTTGCTAATTAAGGTCTATGCAGTTGAATGATACTAGTAGATGATTAAATAGATTTTGGGATATGACGTTTTTAAGTAGTTCATGGGCATGGGTCAGAACTGAGTTATTTTGTTTTGCACATTCTTTGTTTTTCTCGTCGATTGAAACGGAAACTAAAACATAGCTAGTATTTTGGTTGGATATGGAACCAAATATAAGGTGTTAGCTTGTTTCTGTTGAGTAATGCTACGTTTATTGCATCTCAACGTCTAATTACTCTTGCCCTGAAAAATATAGAAAACCAGATACTGAGTGACTGATTGACTTTTGCAGCACATCGTATTAACTTCTAAGTATCTTATTGAATCACGTTATATCATGTTGATACTAAATCTTGCAAGTGTATAATTCTTGAGCTCGGAAAGCTCTGGATATATTTCTGTAGCTGAAGAATGAGTGGGATGTGTACAATTATTCAGTTTCTAACATTTGCCTTTTTTATGTGATTGCAGAAGCTTTGGAACTACTCGACAGGGAAGTTCTTGAAGATGTATACAGGGCATGTAAACAAAACGTATTGCATAATGCCGTGACAAACGGCAAATACATTGTCAGTGGCTCGGAGGATCATTGTGTCTACATTTGGGATTTGCAGGGGAAGAACTTGCTTCAAAAACTTGAAGGACATACTGATACTGTTATTTTTGTAAATTGTCACCCAACGGAGAACATGATTGCTTCCGCAGGGCTTATGGATGATCGAACAATTAAAATTTGGGTCCAGCCTAATTAGCAAATGGCATTGATAAATGATAAGCTACTTAGTTGTATCTACCGTTACTTCTGTATACTTTGAATCAAAATTTTGACACAGAACATAATTGCACCTCAAAGGAAGGTTTACCTGTTTGTGATAATTTTATATATATATTGCTAATGAAATTAGCTTTGTGTTACCATCTTTGCATAATTACACAAAACTTGACACGCCCGTCTTGCTAGATGGGTCATATATGTATGTCCTTGAAAATTATAAGTCTTGATCTTGGTCGTGTCTAGCTCTTAATTAGCTACTATTAAATGTTCCTGGTTGGCTTGAAAATTAGTCATGTTTTTTCGGATGACGAAATTCTTTTGGATGGATGCGTCGTTGATTATGAGTTTATAACCCTTATGGGTTGTTGAATTAAAGAAAAGAGTTTCAGTAACTTGTTTATTTTAGCGGCTAGATTAACGTACGCTTCTTTGCTGCATAATTGCTGTTGTGGTGCATAAAATTATAGATCAAATTTATTGCTATGAAACTGTGTGATCTCAAAATAGTTTGCAATACACATACAAAAAGCAAAAGATTAAGAGTTGTTTCTAAAGCCAAATGTGTCTTCAGAACCGCTATTAACTTTCTTTCTCCTCTCAGCAATCATTTTTGTATATGCCTGAAACAAGACACATGGTAAAGAGAACTGTATTTAGTAACTAGTTGGCAGTTGTCATGTTTGCTGAATGCTCACTCTAGGATGTAAAATTTTGTCTAAGTTGTGTGATTGTACCTTTGGGTAAGAATACAGAAAGATGTACCACCATGCGCCGATTAAAGCATAAGCTACTGAAGTGGCAAAGACATTATGCAATATTAGCCAGCTGTCAGTGATGATGGACGCTCTGGTCAGGGTTATTGTCCATGGCTGGCTGATAAGTGTAAAATACACATATTTGTTTATACCAAAAATGACCCTAAATGACCCAAAACAGACTAAAAATGGCAAAAATATATTTGTTTTTGTGTTTTGTGTGTGCAGGTATGGATAAGACAAAAATCACAAGAAAACCGTCAAAAAACAGGCAAACACAGAAACGAGAACGGAAGAGCGTGCAAGAACCGGAAGCCAAAGTCAAAAAGTCAAGCTCGGTCAACTCTCAAAGTCAACACTAGAAGACAAAAATCCAAAGTTACAAATCTAGTCCCTCAAGTTTCAGAAACTTACACTAATGATCCCTAAGCTAAATGGGCTCTAAACCTATCAAAAACAACACCCGGATCCAAAGCCCAATTTCCAAAAGCCCAAAACCCTTTTATAACACTCCAAGGGCCTTTATTGCTAAATTTGAAAGTTATTTTAACACTACACTTTTATGAAATAACTACAAGGACCGAAGCTGCAATAAACCCAAACTCATACCCCTTTCACCCTCAGTCAAATTTTGGGCGCGAAAAAACATTTTAACTGTTCATTCGTCACGTCCATTTCATCATAGGTCAAAATCAAAGGGGAAATCTTAATTAAAGGGTGATTTAGACAATTCAAGGGATGACCAACAAGATGGCAATGACAAGTTAGTCAAATCAAGCACCCTCACTGGCTCACTAATGCCACGTGAACTCAAAGAAGCACAAGAGATGATGATTTTTACATTGGAATTACTCACACAAGTAACACAAGCTATCACATCAAAGGATTGCCAGCTTGGCAATCCGTGTGACTAGCAAATGATCCAATGTCTCAAATTCATCCTCTAATGATTGATGGAATGTATGGATGTGATTGACGAGAACGTGAGCATCAAAGCAAGGCCTAGAAGGATCTATGAGAGGCTATAAATGGGCTCATTTTTCACACACACAAGGAGGAGGGTAGCTTAGTAGATTTTAGCTTAAATTTAGCTTATTGCAATTTCCTTTTAAAATTCAGTTGTAATTTTCTTTTAAATCATGTAATCAAGTTTTATTTTAATGACATCTAGTTTTACTCTTAAATACTTTGTCATAAGCTCTTTTAAATTCCACTCATAAGCTCTTATTTCTTCTCAAATGTTAAGCTATTGTTCTAATAAGCTCATATAAGCTCTTACTAGTCTATAAGCTAGTAATTGAGCTAAATCAGACCTTAATCTACTTAAGTCTTATAAACTAGTTTAAAACCTTAACTATTTTAGAATTAAAAGCTTTGGAAGGGGATTCAATCATGGAAGGAATCCCAAGGACTTTTACTAAGTCTTCTATTTACTTTTTTGTCATTTAAGTTTTAGCTTAAATAATTGCTTATTAGTGTAAACTGCTTATTTGCTTAATCTGCCTGCTAATTAGTGCTTATTTGTTCTTATTTTAGCTATTTAAGTGAGTTTGCTTTCCTGTTTTTAGATTTTATAGTTTAAAACTATAAAGCATAGACTTAAACTGTCTATAAAAAACATAAAAATCAAAAAAATTAGTGTAGATCTAAGTTTTGTTAATTCTTAGTGTATTGGCTTTTGATTTATGGTTACATAAGTTCAGTTATAAAGCTAAATATTATCTTAGTATCAACAAATGTTTTACGCTAGTATTCCATTTTCAAGCTCTTTGTCATATCTATCATATTAAGTTAGTGGTGTTTGGTTTTAGCCTTAGTTTTACTACTAAAGTCCAAGCACCCTTAGTTAATTTCTTGGTTAAGATTAATTTTCATTAAATAGTAGGATTTAGATAGAGATTTTATAGGAGGTAGATTTCAAAAAGTAAAATGTTATTGCCTAAAGTTGGTGTGCCCGCGCCAGGGTAAATTTTCAACCCCTTTCTTGCTAGTAAAACTTGATCACCTTCCAAGGCGTTGGAATTGGTTTGCTAATGTTTGTGTACAATCCTATTTAGTGTTGATAAATGCAGTAGTAACCACAAGGTTACCTGCATTTTAGTTTTAACCTTTTGACCATTTGTGCATCAGTAGGAACCACTGCAGTTTAACTGCAGTGGCTTTTAATCCATTTTTAAGATAGTTTAAATAGAATTTAGCTTTTAAAATTAAGTAGGATCTTAGGTTACATTTTAATTTTAAGAGTTAGAAACATTACCTTTTCTTAAATTTTCCAGCTCAATATTGTTTTCCTAGATTAAATTTGCTTTTCAAAGTCACTATAAAAGCCAACACAGCCCAAAGATAAGTAGTTTTAGATGAACTTTTTCAGTAAGGCTAATTTAGGTTACTTATTTGAAAAAACTTGAATAATAGGGTTTCATAGACTCATTAGTTTAGCTTATCTTCAAAGCTTAGCTCTGAATTGGCTTATTGAGCTTTTAGCTAGCTTAATTTTGAGCTTTTTGAGTTAATATCTGAGTTTGCATTTTTTAACTTTAATTTCAGTTGGATTTTAGTGTTTTCTGTTTAATCAGCTTGTTAAAGTTAGCATATGCACATCATAAACTACCTGGAATAACTTTTGGATTTAAATTTGAGCTTAAAATAAGCTTTGTGCAAGCTTTTAAGTCAAAACAAGTTTCAAATGGCTCAAAAGCCACCTTTCTGAGGTCAGTTTCTTGTCAAGCTCTTTTAGAGTTTATTTTTAAGTTTCAGGCTAAGCTTGTTTTATTAAAAGTGCTTAAAATTGTGTCCTTAACAAGTTTTAGCTTTTAGATTTCCAAAATAAAAAAAATAGCAAAAAGGGGTGTATACCAACCTTGAACCCGTGACCTCAAGCACACAAACCCAACGTGTTAACCAATATGCTACAATAGCTCATCCATTCACTTATCCTCCTATTTAATTCTTATACTTGTCTTTCTTTTCCTTTTTCATCATAAGCCGTAGCTTATATAAGCTTTTTCCCGGCTTATTTGTTAAGCTGTGAGCTTCTTCTTATTTTTCCTTTGATCTTTATAACTTTTTAGATTTTCCTTGAATTTTTTATAATTTTCCATAAAGTAGATTATTTTTAATCATATTTCTAAGGTTTTAAAATTTGAAAATAAATAAAAAAATAGAAAAAGTTTTATAAAAATACAAAAAAATAGTTTTTAGCATTAGAATAAATACTTTTAGGTTTACATTCAGAAAAATCATTATTTCAACACTTTTAGATTTTAAATTTCATTTTTAAGCTTTTAATTTTTATTTTAAAAATAGGATTTTAATTTTAAAAATGGTTAAAAATAGTTTTCTGTGTTTTTAAGTTACTTTAGACTTTTCTAGATTAAAAATCATTTTTTAAAATCTTTAGGACTTAATTTACTATTTTTTAGGATTTAATTAGATTAAAATAGTTTTTATTTCATAATAAATTCAAAAATAATCAAAAAAAAATGTTTTTCTTTATCTTAAAATTTTCTTTTGTCCTATTTTAAGTTTAGAAATTTAGTTTGCATTTTTAAGAGTTAGTTTTGCCTTACTGCTTATTCTCCGCGTTTTATTACGTTTCCCGTTAATTGTGTTTAAGATTTTTTAATTGCTTTTGTGTTCTTATTTTAATTGTTGCTTTTAATTGGTAGTTATAGATAATCAAATATATCTTTTCTCTCATTCAAATCATCATCCAAACTAAGTCGTGGTTTCAATTTTACAAGTCGTTGGGGAAACGACCCGGGAAAGCATACTTCCTGGTTTAATACATATTATATTATATTTTATATATATATCTTTTAGAGTGGATTTTCTTTAAAGAAAACTTTGGGAAAGTTCTTAATTGCTCTTTTGGAATATTATTATATATTTTATTGTGTATAAAAAACTGCAATCAGTTTTTGACGCCGCTGCCGGGGACTTGTGTTAAAGATTCCTTCGTTTACGTTTGTTGATTTGGATTAGAAGATCCTTTCGGTTACGAAAGTTATATTTTGTATAAAAATCAAACAACCCAAAAAATTTATATAAAATATAAAAAGTAAAAAATATTTTCTTTTCTTTTTAGTATAGTTATCATATAAACATATAAAAAAATCAAGAACACCAACATATAATACCTTCCATTGAGGTATTATCATAAATAAGTTCCGGTGAACTTGAAAAGTTCCCAAATCGAACCAAAGATTTAACACTTGCCATTTGTGTCTCTACGAAGTACGGCTCACCTTGAAAAGAAATTTTTAAGAGCTACCATGAAGTAGTTGATTATTTGGTTTAAGTCTCTTTCGTGTAACCGTTAAAATTTGTTGTGAATAAAAATTAAAAATTCAAAAAAAACAAAAAAACAAAAAAAACAAAAAAAAAATTAGTGTAAAATTTTTCTTTTAATTCTAGATTTTTCCTTTTTGATTTTTTTTCTTTTTTAGTGCATGCGCACTCGATCTCAAGCTCGTAATCGAAATCGTCGACAACAACAATTAACAACGGTTATTGTTGAGGAACCCGAGTTTCCAATGGCCGACAATCGTACCATGGCTCAAATGTTACAAGCTCCCATCGAGGGATACGAAGATGCAATAGTTGTTCCACCGATAAATGCAAACAATTTCGAGCTTAAACAACCTTTGATCAATCTTGTGCAAAGTAATAAGTTCACGGGTAGACAAGACCCTCATAATCACCTTCGATTTTTCAACAAAGTCACTTCAACGTTTAGACATCCCGAAGTTCCGAACACTTCGATTAAGCTTTTGCTTTTTCCTTTCTCTCTAGACGGTGAAGCCCGAGATTGGTTAGATAAGGAACCTCCTAGATCAATTCTAACGTGGGATGATCTTGTCTCGAAATTCATAAACCAATTCTTTCCACCTTCGAAAACAACTTACCTTCGAAACAAAATCACTACTTTCTACCAAGAACCGAATGAAACCTTCAACGAAGCATGGGAACGTTTCAAAGAACTTCTTCGTCAATGTCCTCATCATGGTTTCTCGGAATTACACCAACTTGATACGTTCTACAATTCTTTGAATACCAATGATCAAGATGCTTTAGATTCCGCCGCGGGTGGCAATTTTCTAGATAAGATGCCTCGTGATGGTTTAGCCATTATTGAGAGTAAATCTAAGGTTCGTTACTCAAGAAGTCGTGCAATTGAACAAAGAGCGAGTACGAATGCTCCTCTTTCTACTTCTTCACCTTCCAATAATTCTTTCGAGATTCAACAAATGGCCGCCTTACTTGAAGACAAAATGAATATTCGATGAAGCCGATTAGAAAAGATGGATTAGTGAAAAGAATGTTTACGACTCCTGATACATCAAGCAGTCGACGGAAGTTTTGTGTTACATGTGGTTCAAACCATAATTTCAACAATTGTCCACTAAGAAGCAATGAATTTCCTGTTTTTCATGATAAACATTCATCAATTCCAACAAACCGCCGCCGTTGGCAACTTTGTTCAAGCCCATCCTCCTTAATTTGGGCAATAATGAGTACAACCCGTTTTTAATCAAACCAATGTTCAAAAACAACAAGGAAACTAAACTGATATCAAGGAACATATTTCAATTAGAATCAAAACCGTGGAGGCAATTTCAACCAAAACCGTCAAAACAATCAAGGAGCCGTTTATCAAACCCCACCATACCAACCTCTAACAAAGCAACCTTTGGTTAATCAAGCTTTAATTCCCGTTTCACAAATTCAAGGTGTTTCTAAAACGGATTTTAAAAGTTATGCTAAGGCTAATGATGCGAACATGAATAATTTGCAAATGAAGTTAGACAATTTTCAAAGGAACCAAAATGATTTTCAAAGAGTTTACAATGATTCTCAAAAGAAGCAAGATGATTTTCAAAACATGATGCTAAGTTTTATGCAAAACTATCATACCAACATCGCTTCATCTTCGAATTCAGGAACTCTTCCAAGTCAAACCGTAACTAACCCTCGTGAGCATGTCAATGCTATCACCACACGAAGTGGTAAAACTTGTGAAGGACCTTCGACTCCTCTTGTTCCTACACCCGTTGTTTCTACTCCTCTAAAGGAACCCGAACAAAACCCGGAGACGTCAATGGACAAAGTGCAACCACCCAGTTCAGAAAGTACCGCACAAGTCCTACCTCCAGAGGAAGAAGATTCCATTTTCATTGAAATTCCAAAACCAAAAGCTAAGAAAACCGTTAACATTGAAATTCAAGAGCCTAATTCTCCAAAACCAACGTCGTATCAACCTAAACTTCCATATCCCGAGAGGATGAAAGTGAGAGAGAACGATAAACCAAGTGCTCAACATAGCCGGTTTTTGAAGATGTTTAAACAACTCCGTTTAGAGATTGGTTTGAAAGATGCTCTTGTCGAAATGCCGAAATTCAACAAATGGTTAAGCTCGTTGCTAAGGAACAAAGAGAAGCTCGAGGAAATCGCCATTACAACCGTGAATGCTGAATGTTCCGCAATCATCATGAACAAAGTTCCCGAGAAACTCGAAGATCCGGGAAAATTTCTTATTCCATGTACTTTACAAGAACTCGATAGGACTAGTGCTTTAGCCGATTCCGGAGCTAGCATAAATCTTTTACCTCATTCTATCTACAAGCAACTTGGGCTTGAAGCTTTGACTCCTACTCGAATGACACTCGAGCTTGCTAATCGTTCGATTACGCACCCAATGGGTATAGCCGAGGATGTTGTAGTTAGAGTTGATGGTTTCACTTTTCTTGCCGATTTTGTTGTGGTTAATTTTGAACCTGACCCGAGAGTGCCTATTATTTTAGGGAGACCTTTCCTTCGCACTGCAAAAGCTCTCATTGATCTATACGAGGAAAAATTAACATTAAGAGTAGGAAGCGATGAACTTGTCTTTTATGCTGAAAAATCTGAGAAAAGCAAGAATAAGCAATTTGCTCACGCTATTTCTGTCATTGATTTTTCGAAAGATGAGCCATTTAGTGGCAGTACCACTAATCATTCTGATACTCTTCCTCCTAGTTCTTCTCCGGTGAAGACTAGTGATAATCTTGAGGAGTTCGCCGATGAACTCACTCTTCTTAAAAAAGATGTTCATTTTCAAGTTTACTCAAACCCTCTTTTTGAATTTGATGATAACTTCACCTCTAGCAACGTAAATCCTCTCTTTAACGAGATGGATGTAGATGTTGAAAACAAGAACTCCAATGTTTCAGATTCCGATGAGCCAGTTTTACTTAACACACCTTTGTCCAATAAGGATGAGTGTTTCGCTCCAGAAGACGATATTGATGAGATCGATGCTTTTCTAGCCATGGAAGTTTCTTCTAATTTTGAGGAAGGTTATTTCGATTCAGAAGGAGACGTAACTTTTCTTGATAATCTGCTTAGTGATGATACTACCAATAATTTCGCTCCCAAAGTGATTTCCGATCATGAACCAGAACAAAATGAATCTTCGATTACTTTTTCTCTAAGGAGTGATCCTCTTCACCATGAGTTCGCCGGTGAACTTTTGACACTTCCTTCAAGGAATGATCAGTCATTTGAGGATTATCTTAATCGTATGACTTTGCTTTGTGGGATTTCAACTTTCTGGTCATAGGAAAATGTTCATGCTAATCAACGTTCAATTATCGAGTCTTTTCCCGTATCTCATATCCCCGTTGAGGATAGTGAGATCATTCAAGAAGAGATTGATATTTTCCTTGTTCCAAATGATTTAATTCCACCAGGTGTTGAGAATGATGATTCCGAAGATGAAGATATTGAGTTACCTAACATTGACCATCAAGATGTTCCGTCAATTCCTCGTCCTCCACCGGAACCACCGGATATTGAGAAATATTTTGAACCCGAAGCGGGTATTTTGTTTAAGGGTTTTTCTAAACCTCATGATTTTATGGCCGATATTTTACCCACCCTTCCCACCCTTGTTTCAGATTTGACCTTCATTCTTTTTCTTTCCTCATTTCTCTCCTTCGAGAGTGAAGACCTCATTTTTGACCCTG
This sequence comes from Tanacetum coccineum, assembly GCA_026074375.1. Taxonomy (NCBI): domain Eukaryota; kingdom Viridiplantae; phylum Streptophyta; class Magnoliopsida; order Asterales; family Asteraceae; genus Tanacetum; species Tanacetum coccineum. The sequence goes on along the minus strand of BQNB010001645.1, from coordinate 9,720 downwards.
GCATCTCTACTTTCCATTTGTCTCTTAAGCTAGTTCCAAACTCTCCCTAAGGATAAATGAATTCAGGGATCGAGTCGAGCTTGTGACTCGGTGAACAAAAACAAGCCGCTTCGTGGGAGTTCACCCCATGCTTATCCATTTTCTATTGTTCTAAATAATGTGTTGTGATGTGTTGAGGCTAGCCTCTTCCGATCTTTCGTTGTTTGTTGTTTGTTGTGATTTTTGTAGGATTGAACCAACAATTTCTGAAGACTCTCGTGTTCGGTGTTGTGTCCCGGTTCACTCGAGCTTCTTATCCTTTGTTTGAAATTAGTTTGGGGAGATCCGATATCCTTTCATCTTATCGATTCACGTTTATCTTTGCATAATTCATAAACGGCTTAGATTTGCGTAGAGACCCGACCTTAAACATTGAGGACAATGTTTCATTTTAGTTTGGGGAGGGAATCTATCGATTTGATGTTACCTGCTTATTGTTTTGTTCTCACGTACCCGTTTTCCCACAAAAATAGCAAAAAATTTAAATTTTTAAGTTTTTATTTGTAAAAAAAATGTTAAGACACAAATGTAGGTTTTCCGTTGGTGAGAATAAGAAGTAATTTTTGACCCGATTGAACGTGTAGAGTTCTAGCTTTTACCCTTAACAATTAATGATGATAGTTTGTGCTAGTCTCATGTAGACTTTAAACATGCTAGACTTGAAATCATTAGTAAATGAAGACTTGTGCTAATCTCAAGTAGATTTTAAATATGCCGAGTTGGATTTTATATAGGCTAAGTATTTGCGAATTTCTTTATTAGAGATTTTAAATTGCAAAGAATAAGAGATGATAGTGTTAATTAAGAATTAGAATACTAAAAAATGTTCATTTGGAAAACTTATGGCTTATAAGAATACTTGTGGTTTTTCTCCCGAACTTCTTAAATTGATTTAATTATACGTGTTTCTTTTTTATTTAATTTTTACAAATTAGAGTTTTACTCTTAAAAGTCTAATCAACATATTCAGAGAAAAAGCTTTATCGATGACGAAGTCAACATCATTTGTAAAAAAGAATTTTGGTTCAAGTTTATACTTTGGTTTTCTAAAACAAAATTTTTCTATTTGCCAAAAATAATGTGTTATTAGTTTAGTTTTAAAAAAATAAAAATAAAAAAAAAATGATGAAAAAGAAAAAATATAGTTGGTAAATAAAAAGGATGCAAGTTATAAATCCTTAGTGTTAATAATTAATATACAAACTCCATCGCAATAAAGTACATGGGCATTTGTCGGTTCGCTCCCGATGTGACATCGAAAGAAATGGTGGAGAATGTATATTTAGGGTCGGTATCATAATAAGTACACGGACTCTTGTCGGAGGTGTGGCCGATGTGTCGTCGAAAGAAAAGTGATATCGGTTCCTAGCCTAATAATGTTTAATAGTTAATAATTTTATTAATTAAATATTAATTTGTTGCAAGTAGAAAATAAATAGTAAAAGTTTCATTCTCTAAAACCAAAAGTATTCTTTGAACCAAGTTTGCAAAAGTCTTCAAGGCTTTTTCATGGAAATTTCATGCGTTTCGATTATTATCTCGGTTGGGGTGTCAAAAACCTTAGACACTTACCCGATGACGGTGGGATGATAGTGAGAAAGTCCATTTTATGACAAGTGAACCAACGATGTCTTAGCTAAGGAGGTTTTTGTTTGCTTTGAGTTATGATCTTACTAAGTGATTAACATATTAGCCTAAAAGGCCCATGTGTAAAGCTTGGTTGGATCTCAACTATCTAAATTTGTGGATTTAATGGTTTAAATTAATTTGAGCACATACACTTAAATATATGATTTATGTTGGGAAGAGAAATTCACAAGTTGTAATTATAAGTAGTCTTAGCATCTTAGCTCGTACATAACGGTGATCTTATTTTTGAGCTTAGTATGGGAAAAGTGAAAAGTAGGGAATGATGAAGTTATCTTTTAGACACTTAAATGTGCTTTTTGTTCTATGATCCTAAAAGTTACCACTAAGGTAATGAAAAAATTACGTTATGTCAACACAAGAATAAGTTGTAGTTAGGTAGTCAATTATTAAGAAAAATCATAAAAAGAGAAAAAGTTTTGAAAATGGGAATTCGGGTGTTTTATAACTTGTGATCTCTTAGCTCTCTCAACAAAAATCTTTGCTACTTTTCAAAGGTTTAATTTGGGGAAGTTTTGAGGTATTTGGTTATAAGACATGTAATATTGCGTGAGGACACGCAATCGTTTAGTTTGGAGAATTTTGATAAGTGTAAAATACACATATCTGTTTATACCTAAAAAGGCCCAATTAAGCCCAAAACAGACTAAAAATGGCAAAGTTATGCTTGTTTTTGTGTTTTGTGTGTGCAGGTACGGATATATCAAAAACCACAAGAAAACCGTTAAGAAACGGGCAAACACGGACACGGGAAACGGAAGAGCACAAAAGAAGCCAAGGATTCAGAAGCAAAGCCAAGAAAAGTCAACTTCAGTCAACAATTAGTCAACCAAAGTCAAACACTAAAAGACAAAACCCAAAAGTTCCACTTCAGTCCCTCAAGTTTTCAATATTACACAAATGGTCCTTGTACCTAAGTGGGTCCCTAAACCCTTAAAACCTTACCCGGATACTAAAATAAGTCCAAGCCCAATACCTCTTTATTAAACCACATGGACCAACATTACCAATTCTGAAAGTTATTTAAACCCTATACTTGTGATAAATAAGACAAGGACAAAATATGCAATTACCCCAAACTCATTCACCCGTTTTTAGTTAAAACAAAAAAAGGCGCCAAGAACACGTTCACTGTTCATCATCACTCTCGCCATTTAACCATGGGTAAATAAAGGGGCTTTTCAAAATTGATGGGCAGGATAGACAATTCAAGGGCTCTACAACAAAATGGCAAGGACAAAGTTGTCATATCAAAGGCTCTCATTAGCTCACCTTCAAGCAAAGCTATGTAGAAGATAGGAAAGCATAATGGAATGTTTGGTTTTACTCTTGAGTCACTCACGGAACAAACACAAATGCCTCACAACGGATTGCCACGCTGGCAATCCGTGTGATCCCAAAGATTGATCTAACGGCTCATAAAGGACTTCCAATGATTGGATTAATGAATGGTGATGATTAAAGGAGGCGTGGGCAACAAGGCAAGGTCTGGAAGCTTCATCAGAGTGCTATAAATAGCACACTCACACACACACATTGTATCTCCTTTTTTTTCTAGTTTTTTTTACCAAGTCTAGTTTATTTTAGCTTAATTTTCTTTTAGCTTATAAGAATTTCCTTTCAAATGTAATTTCCTTTTAGTAAATTGTAATTTCAGTTAAAAGAGCATTGTAATCTTCCTTAAAGTTTAATAAAAATACTTCGTTTCTGTTTTGATAAGCTATTTAGCAATATGCTCTCATTCAAACTTTTATACTCATGATACTTGTTACTATTAAGTCTGAATAAGCTCTCATAGTTAAAGTAATGTTAGAGCTAATTTGTCTAATTAATTTCTTACAACCTAAAATCAGCTAATACCTTTACTATTTGGACAAATAAGCTATGGAAGGGGATCCAATAATGGAAGGGATCCCATGGACTAATACTGGCTTATGTTCAATAAGCCAGAGTGTTGATTAGCTCATTGAGCATTCTTACCTTTGTTTAGCTAAGGTTCTTTATAAGTTTCCTTACTTTCTTTTGTCCTTAATTTTTCTATGAATCTTATCTATGCTCTATTTGGCTTTAGTAATTGCTTAAATCTGCCTATTATTCAGCTTATTATGCTTTATATGTCACTTCATATGCTTATGCGATCATGGATTTGATAATATGCTTAGTAGTTAGAAAAATAGATCATAGTCTTTCTTAAAAATCTGTCCAAAAATTCATAAAAACACAAAAATATTCGTTAACAATAGTGTAGATCTTTAATTCTGTTTTAATTAGTTATTAAATCATGTTTGTTAGCTTGCTATGAAGCTGTAGTATATATCTGGTTATTAAGTTTTGTATTAATAGGATTTTAATTTTAAGCTTAACATGAATTTTTGAGCTTTCTAAAGAGTGGTTTTGGCATAAGCTAGTTTGACACTGAAAAGTCAAAGGAAATTTGGTAATTTTCTTTTGTAAGCTTCTGTTTTCTTGTTTTATTAAGATTTAAGATAGTTTGTAAGATTAGACTTAGTTCAAAATCATTTTAAGGCTTATCATTTGTCTTCCTGCACCAGGGGAATTTTGTGCTTATCTGTTTAGTGCTAAGGATTTGAACCAAGCTTAATAAGCTTGGTTAGTGTTGGTTTTGTGTTTTGACACACTCAAATAGAGTGCCTAAGTGCAGGCTTACCCTTTAGGTATCCTGCATTTGTAATTTGGCTAATTTGCCATTTGCACCAGATAGGTTCCACTGCAGTGGCTTTTGATTCAATTTGTTGTAATTTTAAGAAGGATTTGAAGGTTAAGGTTAAGCAAGCTTTTAGTTTAGACATAGCTTAATATAGATTAAGTTTTATTTTCTCAATTCTAGCTTATTCTCCTAGGTATATCTGCTTTCAAAAGTGATAAAACTCAAAAAGACCAAAAACAGTAGTAGCTAATTTAGATTTCAAATTTTAGCTTCTTAGCTTATAGAGTTAGGTTTTTCAGTTTAAATTCATAGTTCATAAGTAGTTAATTAAGTCTGCTTAAGCTCTTAGTCAGTAGAAGCTTATTAAGCCTTTTAGCTTGTTTAATTTATGAGGTCTTTGTGTTCATTCCTGAGTTTGCTTATTTGATAATCAAATTTAGAATTCTTTTAGTGTTTAAGATTCAAGTAGCTTTTCATTTCTTGCTTATATGCATCATAAGCTTCCTAGAACTTCTTTTGTTTGTGGATTTAAGCTTATATTGAGCTTTGTGCAAAGCTTTTAGTCCAAATAAGCTAAAATTAGCTCAAAAGCCTACTTACTGTAGGCAGAACTTCATAAGCTCTTTCTGAGCTTGTTTTTGAGTTTGAGCTTATGCTCCAATTATTAAAAGTGCTTAAAATTAAGTCCTTTATAAGTTCCAACTCTTAGTTTTTATAAAAAATGAAAAATAAAAAAATGGCAAAAAGGTGCTAAGCACCCTTCGAACCTGAGACCTCACACCTGCACACCAACACCCTTACCAACTCTGCTAGTGGGACAAATCGTTAACTAGTCCTTTTAGTTTATTAATATGCACGTTTTCCTTTTCTAATTTCTTATATAAGCCGTAGCTAAATAAGCTGTTTTCACAGCTTATTTGATAACTTGTGCTTCTCCTTTAATTTTTCTTATGTTCTTTGTTAGGTTTTAGATTTTCCCTGAAATTTTGGTAATTTTTCATTAGGTAGATTATTTTTAATCATTTTTCTTAAGTTTCAATTTTTGAAAAATCATAAAAAAATAGAGAAAAGTTTTTTTTTTAAATACAAAAAAACAATTTTTAGTTTTATAAAAAGTACTTTTAGTTTTACATTAAGAAAAATCATTTTCAACTCTTTTAGATTTTTATTTTCATTTTTGAGCTTTTATTTTTTTTAATTTCAAAAATAGGATTTTAATTTTAAAAATAGTTAAAAATAGTTTTTTTGAGCTTTTATGTTATTTTAGACTTTTCTATGTTTAAAAATCATTTTTCTTATTTTTTAGGACTTAATTTGCTATTTTCTAGGATTTAATTAGATTAAAATAGTTTTTAATTCATAATAAATTCAAAAATAATCAAAAAAATATTTTTCTTTTTCCTAAAATTTTCTTTTGTCCTATTTTAGGTTTAGAAATTTAGTTTGCATTTTTAGGAGTTAATTTTAGTGAATTTGCTTATTTGTCGCGTTTTATTTGCTTCCATTAATTAGTTCAAGTGTTTAATTGCTTTTAATTGTTCATTTTAATTGTAGATTTTATTTAGTAGTTATAAATACTCAAAAACATTTTTTCTCTCATTTAAATCATAAACCAAGCTAAAGCAAGGTTTCAATTTCATAAGTCATTGGGGAAACGACCCGGGTGATCATTCGTCCCGGTTAAATATACGTATTATATATTATATATATCTTTTAGAGTGAGCTTTTCTTAAGGGAGACTTTAGGGAATTTCTTAATTGCTCTTTTGGAATATTATTAGTATATTTTATCGTGTATAGAAACTACCAATCAAAATCCCACTAAACCCTAGCACACATCTATAACTGCTTCTCTATCTAATCTTGAACCAATCACTGTTCCATCATTATCTTAACCCAAAAAGACTCAAAAACATGGGAAAGCCAAAAGGGCCACTAAGATATCTCAGTCTAGTAGACCTATTCCCCTTGTAACAGATGAGACTATCATTAAGGAGTAGGAAGATAGAATAGAAAGGCCTGCTACTACTGCTTCTATCTTAGAAGTAGAGCCGGACAGTGGTAACATAAATAGGACCCAATCTATGGCAACACTTAATGAGTCTTTTCCTCAAGGAACTGGTTTAAGTAGTGGTCCCAGGTGCCAAGATACCATATTAGGGGGTGCAAAAGCTCAAATTAGGTTTGAGGCTGCATCTAAACAGTCCAATGATCCACCTCTCTCAAGAGTTAACACACTTGGAAGTGGGGAAGACAGAATGAAACTAAAGGAATTGATGGAACTTTATACGAAATTGTCTGAATTGTGAGTTCAAAATTAGAAAGAGAGATGTGTGAAACAAAAACAGACAGAGTGATTCAGTTAGAAAAAGAATTGAGAGATAAAGTGAGAATAAAAATAGAAAGAGAGCTTGTGAGAATCAAAATGGATGGTGGAAATGCTTTTTGGAACAAAATTAAGGATAAAACCGGTAGCTCAAAAGTTAATACTGCTATGTATTACTTAGTATTGCTGGGCATTACTTAGTACTGATAGTCTTAGCTTAGTACTATTGGGCATTACTTAGTACTGTTAGGCTAAACTTAGTACTGCTAGGCTACCATTAGTACTGTTTAGGGCATAACAGATTTTTGGCAATTAAATATAGCCGTTGAGATATTTCTGCCAACTACTTCACTTATAGGTTTCCTTAATTTGGATAATTCATGAACTTTCTTTAACTCATAAGATTTATTCAAGATAAACATCCAATTTTATTCAGTCGGTCCACTAAAAACCTTAAGTGCTCTTTATATAATCTCAATTGACTTTGCCAAACACACATACTCTCATAAACGAAACTCACCCAGACCTCAATCGATCTTTTCTTAATCAACAATGGCGAATTTGGAGTTCTGTGACACACACAACATGGTCGCTTACTTGAAGAAAACAGAGGGCAGTGAAGGATTTCATCAGATAGTAGATTTTCTCAATGCAAGTCACATTCGGTATGCTCTTGCTAAAAATCTCACTATCTATGTTTCTCTTATTCAACAGTTTTGGCAAACTGCTACAGCAAACACACTTGATAATGGAGAAATGGAAATAACTGCTACCATAGATGGGAAAGTCAAGATTGTTACCGAGGCATCTATTAGGAGGCATCTCAAGTTAGAAGATTCTTATGGTATTAGTAATTTGCCTACTACTAAAATTTTAAAAAAACATGCTCTTATGGGGTATGTGTCCAATTCTGACAAATTTCAAAAGGGACACTTTTCCCCTCAATGGAGATTTTGTTTTCCTTTACCATCCTTCTTCTTTTGTCTTTTCTTTCTACTTGTTTAAGTTCTAAGAAAACTGCTTGGGAACAATTTAGTAGCAATATAGCAACTGCTATCATTTACTTGGCCACAAACAGAACTTTAATTTTTCTAAATTGATTTTTGATGGTATGGTGAAAAACTTGGATAGTAAGACAAAAATTTTAATGTATCCAAGATTTATACAAATCTTCTTGAACAAGCACAAGAGACTGCTTCTACCTCGCACAAGAACTTATATTGCTCCTGCCCATACATAAAAACTTTTTAGCAATATGAGGAGGGCTTCTAAGGGTTACACTAGGGTGGACCTTCCATTGTTTCTAACAATGCTTGTTTAGGGTCCAATTTTTCAGGGAGAAGGATCAACAGTCCTAGTTGAGTCCCATCACACACCTACAGGTGCTCCATCAACCTCAAAACCACCAATTTCATCACCCTCTAGGAGAACTACCAGACAAGAAACTAAGGTTCCTCAGCCCAGTTCTCCTCCTCACACTAATGTAGCAGATGAGGTTGCATCCACCGGTGTGGATGTCAGACATGGAGGGGCTGCCACTACTGTCACTAGCTTAGATGCAGGACAGGGTAGTGGTAACATTGATAAGACCCTTACCATGCCTCATGATTCACCTCTCCCAAGAGGTCACACACTTAGAAGTGATGAGGGCAGAATGAAACACAATGAATTGATGGATTTGGATACCAAATTATCAAACAGAGTTGTAGCTTTGGATACATATTTGAAGAAGACAAATAAAGTTTATGGTGCTAATTTTACAAAGCTTATCAAGAAGGTAAAGAGGTTGGAGAAAAAGGATAGGTATATGGTGCTGCTTATACCAAACTTATTAAAAAGGTGAAGAAATTGGAGAAAACTGTCAAGTCCAACCAAGCTAGAAGAGCAAAGATTGTGGTTTCAGATGATGAAGAGGATTTAAAGGATTCTTCCAAACAGGAAAGGATGATAGAAGAAATTAATCAAGATGCAAGAGTTACTTTGGTTACTCGTACACATAGTCAAGAAGATCAACCTAAAGATCAGTTAGGAGTCTTTAGTGCAGCTAAGGTACTTGCAGATGCAGCTAAAGAAAATGTCCACACTTATACTAGAAGAAGAAGCGCAGTTAGTTATAGTAGTGGTAGTTAATACTACTGGTGCATCAATGCCAGTTGTAATCAAAGATAAAGGTAAGGCTAAAATGGATGAATCTGAGCCAGAGCAAACTAAGACAAAGTTGCAGCAAAGACAAGAAAGAGCTGGTTATGAAGCAGCTGTAAGATTGCAAGAACAACTTGATGAAGAAGAAAGGAAGAGGATTGCCAGGGTGCATGAAGAAGCTAGCTCTTTCAATATTGAAGAATGGGAAGACATACAAGCTACAATTGAAGCTGATGAAGAGCTAGCACAAAGGATACAAGCAGAAGAAAGAGAAAAATACTCTGAAGCTGAAAAAGCAAGACTGCTTGCAGAACTTATCAACCAGAGAAAAAGATATTTTACCCAACAAAGAGCTGAAGAAAGGAGGAACAAGCCACTCACACAAGCTCAACAGAGAACTTATATGTCTAACTATATCAAGCATATGGGAAGTCACACTCTGCAACAATTAAAGAGACTTTCCTTTGATGAGCTCAAGAATTTGTTTGAAGCAACAATGAGGAGAGTAGGCGCTTTTGTACCCATGGAGACTGAAATTAGAAGAGAAGTTCATGAGTTAGCAGCTGGAAGTTCAAAGAGGGATGCAGAAGAAGAACTTGATCAAAGGAGTTCTAAGAGGCAAAAGACTAGTGAAAACTCAGAACCAACTGAAGAATCAAAAGAGAAAGAAAATGATGAACTATCACAAGAAGAACTACAGCAATTGATGATCATAGTTCCAGAAGAAGGGATGAATGTTGAAGCTCTGCAAACCAAATATCCAATCATTGACTGGGAGGTTTACACTGAAGATTCAAGAATGTACTAGAAAATCATCAGGGTAGGTAATCATACAGAGGTATATCAGATTTTTGAAGATATGCTAAAGTCTTTTGACAGAGATGATTTAGTCAAACTAT